>QRFJ01003978.1:0-36147 GCA_006176705.1 Cocos nucifera
GAGAGAGATTAGGTTCAAGAAAATCGTGCTAGCACACATTGAGCCTAAACATTCTCCTTTTTTCTATCATAAAATTATCTCGACTGAGCCAAATGAGTTTGTGCTCACTCAGATACCTTTACGGTCTACTAGAGCTTGTCCAGATCAGAAAAGGGTTGTCTTAATTTATGAGATAAATTTGAGACAATAACCTATTCATTTATTCGTCATCTACTAATTCTTGTACTTTGACTTGGTCAAACGTTGACCTTTGATCCTTTGGACATCTGCCCATGTGTCATGCACTTATTGAAGAACTAGATAGGGGCTTGTCCCCTCTTTGAAAATTAGAAAGAAGGGGGTGCATGCCTAGGATGGCGTGCACCCATGGATAGGGATGCTGGAGTCCCATATGGATGGGACTCCAGGTTGCTTCTTAGTTTCTACTTAGGTGGCCCTTGGGTATCTACTTTGACCAGTCTTAGGCACCATCTAAGAATGAACCTATGGGTCTCTCATCTGATTGGATCAGGTGATGTCATCCCACCAATCAGATTTAGATCTGATTGCACGAAGCAACGTGATTGGCCGGGGTGATGCAGCACTGCATGGCATAGTAGAGTCTATAAAAAGACCCTATCTACGCCCACTTTCAATAGTTGATCTAAGCCACACCCCAAGGCTATCTCTCTCCCTCTCCATGCCACGATCTGCCCCTCTCCCTCCTCTCCACATCCAAGAAAGTTGGGTTCTTCTGATTAGTGCGAGTCAAGCAAGAAAGGCTGATGAAAAAGAAAAAAAGCAGCACTACTGTAAAGACGATGGGTGATCTTCAGAAGAAGTTTTGAAGATCCTCTAAATTAGATCCAGATCTAATTTTTGGAGAAAAAAAAGAAAAGGAGAGGATCTCTAGATCCAGCCTGAGTGAATACCGGTAGAGGCCAGGCACTTGCATGGCTAGATTTAGAACCTCAGAGCTTCCGCAGGATCATCAATGGGTAATCAGATTACCCAAGATCAAGGTAAAAATTAATTTAGAATTAATTTAGTTTTAATTTCTTAATTATCAGATTATAAATCAGATCTGATCTGGATATGAGAGGAGAATTTTTGAAATATGCCTCTCAATCCAATCAGATCTGAACGAATCTGACCTGAAAAATCAGAATTTTCCTTCAATATGGGTGTACTTGGGCTCGATGAGTGCTTTCATGTATTGGGTTAGCCGGGAAGTTTTTTGGTCGGGCCTAATGGCTATGTATAAATACATAGGTTGTATTAGGATTTTCAAGATTGAAATCAATACAGATATTTTCTCCCTCAACTCTCTTCTTCTCTTCTCTCTAGAGTTGTTGCCCTAGGATTCCTAAAGAAGGCCTAGAGAAGGGGGGCATCTCTCTCAAGCCCAAGGAGGGAGGCACCCCATCACAGATCCAGGTGGAGGATCGATGGTGTGCTACCAAGAAGCAGTCATAGGTTCCTTCAGGTCCGTGCTAAAGATCAGGAGCTTTCGCAACATGGTATCAGGGTGCTTGTGATGTCAAGGATGATTGGCATTCGAGCGATATCATGGATCTATAATTTGGTATCAGAGCTAGGTGATGCCTGAAATATTGTGGACGATAATATAATATCAGAGCCAAATTTTAGAGCCTGATGGTGCATTGAAGGAAAGGAGAAGTCTTACAAGGTGAAATCAAAAATCTGAATAAGAATTCCATGGTATGTCTCAAATCTATCTTGTTATTGCTGTGATTTGGCCAATCAAGAGCAGTGGATTGAAGGTGGAGGTTGAGAGGATTAACGAAAAAAAAATTTTTTGGGGTGGAAGGATTTGGTGCATGATTTGCTGATCGATCTTGGTGGAAAGGTCATGGTGTATGATAGTTATGTGACAGGCAGGAAGCATTAGAGTGCTGCAGTAACATTTTTCTGGAGATGCAGGGCTGAGAGAGGCTCGATGATGCAGCAGCTGAGGGAGGTATCTCAATAGAGAGCATCAGAGTTCTCTAGAAAGATGGGTAGTGTAGGGCTGTTGAAAAGAGATTTCCCAAGAGGTAATGGTTGAAGGAAGGCTGAAGAAGCGACTATACGTCCTTCGATGTCTGAAAAGCACAGAAGTAGTCAAAGATGTATTTAGTGGTTCGACCAGAGCATGGATTTACAAAGCCTTGGGAGTGATGGAGATGGATGATCCATGGAGGTCCAGTAGGTTAGGGTTGGATGACTGTAGAGTAGTGCAGAGATGAGTCAGGGAGTGCTGGAGTGCTGTAGGAGTGCTTCCCTGGAGGCATAGGGGCTGAGAGAGGCTTGACGGTGCAGCAGTCAAGGAGTGTATCTCAATAGAGAGTGTCAGTGGTATCTTAAGGAGACCGGATGCAGGTCACAGGGAGAGCTAGGGGGTCTTAGAGAGCACTAGGAGGTCTCGACAGTCGGAAGTATTATGGATTAGGTTTCTTTTACAGGGGCACCAGGAAGAGTCATGGTTCAGGTGGAGGATGGTTCTTTAGGCACAACTGAAGTGATGGCTGGTGTAGAGGCAAAAGAGAAGGACTAGGGTGGAATTTCCTAGGGTTCAGTCACTGGTTTCAAAAGAGTTGGATGAGCTCTTGAGTTTTGGAGGTGCCCATAGGCTGCGGAGGTATCCAAAATAGCATCGAAGAGGGCCACGGTGTACGGAGGGTTCGAAGGGGCAACGACGGTGTTTGAGGTGCAGCAGCAGGCTTAGCAGTGCAGTGCTGAGTGGTTGGCCTAGAGGGACTTGATGACAGAGTTGGCTTCTACGGCATTAGGTGAACTTTGAATATAGGTGGAGCTCTACAGTGCTGGCTTCACAAGTGGAGAGAAAATTTGGTATGAGTTCAGAGCGTCGGTGATGCATAGTTCCAAATGGAGCGATATGTGCAGGTGGATAGGTGTAGTTCTAAGGAGATCGTGTCAGATGGTATAGCATGTGTTGGTGTAGAAATGTTGTAGGTTCTCCAGAAAAGTTCAGAGAAAGTGATGCAGCTGCTAAGCAGAAGGGATCCTACAATTTTAGAGTGGTGCCAAGAAGTAAGCATAGATCTTCAGCGATGGAGGCGGTCATCCCAAAGGCCTCAAAGCTGCATAATAGCTGAAGAAAATTGGCGGAGGTGATGTTTGCACAGGGGCTATCGAGTGCGCAGGGATAGTTGAATCATGTAGGAGGTCATTGCCAAGGATTTTGCCAAGACTTGGGGCACCAAGATGGAGATTATAAGGATTTATGGTGCTCCCAAGCCTTGGGAGGCCAGGAGAGAAGTCAGGGTGTTGGCTCTAGAGATTTCAGGGATTTGGTTGGTGCTTCAGAGGCCTGAAACATAAGGTGAAGCAAGAAACCAAAGTCAGAGAATCAAGACTATAGAAAGAAGATTTTTTGTAGGTTAGCTGGCTCAGTCCAAAACTAGATCGGTTAAGTGTCAGTGCACAGGCAAAATAGAGAGCTATATGTTCGGGACTACTGGCATGGCATAGGACTGAGCCGACTCAGTTTCAGACTGAGCCAACCCAGTGGGACTTAGCTGGCTCAGTGCGCGGGCAGAGTTACGCGAGGGTCCATTTTCGACTAGGGTCTGGGTTGATCCTAGGGGTCTTAAGGCCTAGTTTGAGAGGTCTTAAGATGGCTAATTCATGTATGGGTCGGGTCTAGATCCAGAGGATGAGAGCATAGAAGATATGGGTGTACATGGGCTTGGTGAGTGCTTTCATGTATTGGGTTAGTCGGAGAGTTTTTTGGTCGGGCCTAATGGCTATGTATAAATACATAGGTTGTATTAGGATTTTCAAGGTTGGAATCAATATAGATCTTTTCTTCCTCAACTCTCTTCTTCTCTTCTCTCTAGAGTTGCTGCCCTAAGATTCTTGAAGAAGCCCTAGAGAAGGGGGTGTCTTCCTCAAGCCCAAGAAGGAAGGCGCCCCATCACAGATCTAGGTGGAGGATCGGTGGTGTGCTGCCAAGAAGCAATCACAGGTTCCTTTAGGTCCATGCTAAAGATCAGGAGCTTCCGCAACATGGTATCAAGGTGCTTGTGATGTCAAGGATGATTGGCATTCGAGCAATATCATGGGTCTACAATTTGGTATCGAAGCTAGGTGATGCCTGGAATATTGTGGACGATAATAAATAGTACTACTCCTCTATCAACATTGATAGATCCCATCTTGGTGCGATCCAATTTCTATAATAAACATGCAATAGCCAACATACACCTCAGGATTCTATATGACTAGAAGATTGAGTTATGGTGTAGTCAAGCTACAACACCCTCAAGATGAACTATCGATGCACCTCAAGTTAGAGAACCAGACACATAACTGCAGTAACAAGCAAGTCAAAGACGAGAAGATAGACTTTCTTATGACTGCTTGAAGTTGGTCATACTCAGTATCCTTATTTTCAATAAGCACTTATACTTTTGCTCCGATATCTTCCCACTATAGATTCAAAATTTATCTATCCTAAGAAAGCGATCGTACACCAATCTTTCGAATCGATCACCATCCTTGTGACTATAATCGGAAGCAATTTATGAGTTAATTATGATAACGCATATCTCAAATTTTCAACTCTTAAGAATATATGTTATCATACCCATTATCCCAATAAATGAATCATAGACACAAATAACACAAATATGATAGAAAAAAATTTAAATTTTATTTATATATAAAATTTTATAAATTATGTCCATAAAAAGTATTACGTGTGTCGGTCAATCTGGCTTCTAGGATATACGTCTAACAAATTTTCACTTAACCTAAAGCTAATTGGTTACAAATCTAAGTTCCATCTTCTCAAGATGGGCTTCAATCTTTTGTTGACTCAAAGGTTAGTCGCATTAGCCGTGGTGTCAACTCTCTTCATCTTGACATATCTTTTCTCGAGATAATCATGATTGAGATGGAACTACTGCTTGATATGCTTGAATTTCTGATGAGACCTTAGCTCCTTAGCTAAGGCTATGGCATCATTGTTGTCATAATAGAGAGGGATGACAACAGTTGGCATCACTCCTAATTCCACAACAAACTTCTTGAACCAAAATACCTCCTTCATAGCTTTCGAGGTAGCGATGTACTCTACTTCCATGGTGAAGTCTGCAATCACTATTTGCTTGAAACTCTTCTAGCTTACAGTGCCACCATTGCATAAGAACAAGCTTCCTGATGTCAATTTTTGATTATCAATGTCAGACATAAAATTTGAATTAGTGTATCCCTGCACTTGGAGTTCTTTATTTTCAAAGACCAAAAACATATCTTTAGCCTTCTTAAGTATTTAAGGATACATTTCATAGAAGACCAGTGCTCTTACTTGGATTTGACTGATATCTACTTATGACATTCACATCATGGACGATATCAAGTCATTCATAAAGCATGGCATATATGAGACTTCCTACTGCCAAAGCAGAAGGGATCTTGCTCATGCATTCGATCTCTTCCAAAGTGTTAGAGTACATCTTTTTGGAGAGATGAATACCATGTCTGAAGAGTACAAAACTCCTCTTGAAGTTCTCCATGTTGAATCTTTTCAACATCCCCTCAATGTACATCTTCTGCGATAAACCTAGCGTCCTTCTTGATCTATCTCTATAGACCTTGATCCCCAAAATAAAGGATGCCTCACCTAGATCTTTCATAGAAAACTTCTTAGACAATCAAATTTTGATCGAGGTCAATATGGTAATATCAGTTCCAATTAAGAGGATATCGTTCACATACAATATATAAAAGACAATAATACTCTCACTGACCTTCTTGAAAATACAGGGCTTCTTCATGTTCTTGATGAAACCAAATGATTTGATCACATCATTGAAATGAGCATTCTAGCTTTGAGACACTTGCTTAAGTTCATAGATGGATCTTTATATTTTGCAAACCTTATGATTACTATCACTGGCGGTAAAATTAAGTGGTTGTTCTATATAGATATCTTCCTCAAGATAACCATTCAAGAATGCTATCGTCATATCCATTTATCATATTTCATAATCATAATATGCTGCAATGGCAAGCAGTGTGCTGATGGATTTAAGCATGGCCACTAGCGATAAAGTATTTTGATAGTCAACGCCTTCGCACTGACTATACCCTTTCGCCACTAATCTAGCTTTGAATATCTCTACATTTCTATCTGCACCAATCTTTCTCTTGATGATTCATTTACACCCAATAGATACAATACCCTCAGGTGGATCTACCAAGATCCAAACTTGGTTCGAGCACATTGAGTCAATTTCTGACTTCATTGCCTCTTGCCATTTTTTGGAGTTGATGTCTGATATCACCTCGTCATAGGTTTTGAGGTCATCTTCATGAACCCCATTTTCTATAAGGAATATTTTCTCTACATTCTTTGAAATAATTTCTAAGTATCGCTCAGGAGAATGAAAAATTTTACTTGACTTACGAGGTGGAGGAGGAAGTGTGTGGATCGGCTCAGACTGAATTTGTTCCTCAGGTTTCTTGGCTCGTTGCTTTTCAGCGACTTTCTCTTCAAGCCTAATCTATCTTTCCATGTCTCCATCTTGAATAAACTATTTTTTAAGAAAGACAACATATCGACTCATAATTACATTGTGGTCCTTTGAAAGATAGAAGTAATATCCTAACGACTCTTTAAGATATCTGATAAATCAAGCTCTAAGGGATCTAGATTTTAACTAATTTGCTTGTTGTCTTCTGACATGAGTTGGACAATCCTAAATCTTGAGATGACTCAAACTTGATTTCTTATCATGCCATATCTCATATGATGTGGTAGAAATGATTTTAAAAGAAACCCTATTCAATAAATAAATTATAGTTGAAAGACTATGTTCCCAAAGAAAAATGAGAAGGTTTGTGAAGCTCATCATGGAATGGACCATATCTAATAGGATCCGATTTCTTTGTTCCAAAATCCTATTAAATTGAGGTATTCCAGGCGGAATCCATTATGAGACTATGCCAAGTTCCTTAAAATAGTCCAAAAATTTTTTACTAAGATATTCACCTCCTCGATCTGATCGAAGAACCTTAATGGGCTCTTCAATCTATTTTTCTACTTTATGTCTAAGTTCTTTGAATTTTTCAAAGGCCTCAGACTTATGATGCATAAGATATACATACCCATACCGAGAAAAATTATTGATAAAGATAATGAAGTAGAGAAAGTCTTCTCTGGCTGGCATATTGAATGGGATGTAGACATCTGAATACACCAGAGCAAGTAACTTTATGGTCCTCTCTCCATGTCCCACAAAGAGCAGCTTGGTCATTTTTTCTCGAAGGTATGATTCAAAGACTGGATATAACCTAGAAGTTAACGAACTCAAAAATCTAATTTTCTCCAATCTATTAATCCTATCTTTTCCAATGTGACCTAGCCTTAGGTGTCACATGTACTTTTCATTGACACTATCTCCAGGTCATTTAGATCTTATGGCATTCACACTTTGCTCGATATAATTTATAGATACATCAACATGTAACTTAAAGAGATCATTAATATGGAAACCACTTTTAATTTTATTATTTTCAAAATAAATACTATAGTAGTCCTTATAAAAACTAATTACATATCCTTTTTGTGTCAAACAGGAGATAGAAATTAGGTTCCTACTTACAGCAGGTACAAAGTAACAATTCCTAAGTTCTATGATGCTCCTAGATGGTAATCGTAGAGGGTATGTTCCCATGGTTACAACAGCAATCTTTGCCCCATTTCCAACATATAGGATATCATTTCACCATCCCTCAACCTCCTACAATCCTCAAGATCCTGCAAAAAAGTGTACGAATGAGCATTAGATCAAGAGTCAAGCACCCAACTAAATGCAGAAGAAACTGTCAGGTTCATTTCAATGAGAGCATACCTTCAAAAGATCCTCCTTCCCTCTTGTTCTTCAGACTTAACAAGTATGCAGAGCAGTTCTACTTCTAATAGCCATCGGAGTTGCAGTGAAAATATTTTTCCTTCTCCATAGCCTTCTTCTTCGATTCCACCTTCTTCTTCTTTTTCTTTCCCTCAGTTTTCTTCTTCTTCATGAACTTCTTTTTCTTTTTAGAAGACTTTATCTTGAAAGAAGTTTGCTCCACAGCAAGTACTGAGCCCCTTAAACTCTTCAAGATTCTGTCAGTAGTCACCAGCATGTTCATGAGCTCAACTAAGGTGCACTGGATCTTATTTATATGGAAGTTTACTATAAACTGCCCATATGAATTAGTTAAGGATCATAGAATCAAATCAATCTACAAGTTCTTATCCATAGATATGCCAAGCTTCTCATGCTCTTTCAGATCTTTGATCATCGACAAGCAATGATCATGGACTGACTACCCAACATACATTTATGTCTTGAAAATTGCTTGAATACTTCATAGCAAGCTGTATGGCTCTGCTCACCATACAACTCTTACAAGTGAGCCAGCATCTTCCTAGCAATCTTTATATCCTTATATTGGCATTGCAACTCATTTGACATCGATGCCAACACATAGCACCTGACTTTATTATCACCATCTGACCACTTCTCATGAGACACTCTCTGATCAGTGGTCAAACAGGCTGGTAGAAGGAGATGTTAGATATATGTGCCCTAGAAGCCAGAATTGGCTGATACTTGTAATACACTTCTAGGGGCAAAATTGTAATTTTGACTAAAATCAATAAATGGATTATTTTCTATCACATATGTGTATTTAGTGTCTGTGATACATTCTTTGAGTTAATGGTAATGATAATTCATATTTTCAAGAGTTGAAAATTTAAGACATGAATAATCATTATTAACTCATAAATTGCTCCGGACCATAGGATCATCACGAGGATGATGATTGATCCGGAAGGTTGGTGTACAATCGCTTCTCTTTAGTAGATGAGTCTTGAGTCTACGGTGTGGAGACACCGGAGCGAGAGTATAGGTACTCGTTAGAGAACGAGGGCACTGAGCGTGACCACCTCGAGTAGTCATTAGGGAGTCTACCTTCTCGTCAATGACTGACTCAATGCTATAGTAGTATGTCTGATTCTTTGATCTAAGATGCATCGACAGTTCACCTTGAGGGTGTTATAGTTTGACTACACCATTACTCGGTCTCCTAGCCATATGGAATCCTGAGGTGTATGTTGGCTATGACATGTTCATTGTAGAAACTGGATTGCATCAAGATGGAATTTATCTACCTCGGTGGTAGAGGAGTAGCCCTATGATGATCATGAGAATCAAGTCCAAAAATCCATGGCCATGGCAGAGTGAAATAATAGAAAGAGTTTCTATTTAGATTTTCATATTGGACTCGAATCGAATGATTACATCATATGACAGAGACTAGGGTTTGATGAGTTCACCTTAACCCTAATCTGATCGGGGCTCAAGATAGAAGAACTGAATCACACAGGTAGCTGCACCAAGAGGTTCGCATTCAGCTCTGATGGGTTACCACCATATACTGCTAGGTGTCACTGGTGGATTTTGGGAGCAATTAGAATGATTTAGATGATCGATCATTCTAGCTATTTGAATCAGAAGAGTTCTGATCCATCGAAAGGAGTTTCGATGATGTCGATGATAGAGATCATGACATATCCCATTACCATACAGAACTGAACCTAACTGGGTCACACAAACAAGGGTTTGAATCTGGTGATCATCAATTGAACTGATCTAGTTCAATTGATCTGAATGAGATTCAATTAGGTTCAAGGAAATCGTGCTAGCACTCGATTGAACCTAACGTTCTTCTTTTGCTATCATAAATAAGTTGTCCTGTCTGAGCCAAAGGAGTTTGTGCTCAAACAGAGGCCTTCATATGGTCTGACAGGAGGTTGTCCAAGTCAGAAAAGGTTGTCTTATTTGTAAGACACTACCTGCCATTTTTGGTCACCTGCCATTTCTTGTTCTTTGACTTTGGTCAAAAGTCTACCTTTGACTGGTCAAAAGTTGACCATTGACACTTTGACTTTTGACCACATATCATGCACCTATTGGAGGGCTGGTGGGGGCCTGTCCCCCTACCAGAACCTTGGCAAGGAGAAGGGCGCATGCCACCCTAGGCGTGTGCCCAAGTTGGAGGCGCCTAGGAGTCCTTGTTGGACAAGGACTCCATCTCCTTTTTGGATTCCAATTAGAGTTCTTCTAAGAACCAACTTTGACTGGTCTTAGGCGCCCTCTAAGGAGGAATCCAGGGGTCTCTATTCCTACCAATCAGATTTAGATCTGATTTCACAAAGGGTTGTGATTGGTTGGGAGGAAGAGGAGTTGGATCACGCTTAGTCTATAAAAGAGACCCCGCGCCCAACTCAGATTAAAAACTAAGCAATTCAATTGAGAAACCCCATGCCCCAAGGCTGCCTCTCCCCTCCTTCTCCATGCCATAGTCTCTTCTCCCCTTGCTCTCCACGTCCAAAAGGAGTTTTGGACCTTGGTTGGTGCGATTCAGATCAAAGAAAGGCGATCAAAATAAGAAGGTTGCGCTGCTGCAAAGGACGACTGCTCATCTTCAAAAGAGTTTTGAAGATCCTCCAGATTAGATCCAGATCTGATTTTTGGAGGCATGATAGAGAAGAAGAGGATCTCCAAATTCAACCCGAGTGGATACCGGTAGAGGCCAGGCGCTTGCATGGCTAAGATCCAGAACCTTCCGCTGCAAATAGGATCATCAACAGGGTAATAGGATTACCCAGATCAGGTAAATTAAATTTGATTTAATTTGTCTTTTAATTTTATTTTATTAAAATAATAAGAATTAGATCTGAAATATATCAAGATCTAATTAGGATCAAGAGAAAAATTTTTGAAATATATCTCTTGATCTGATCAGATCTGAACGAACCTGGATCGGGAAATCAGAATTTTCCTTCAGGAGAAGATCCTAATCTAGGACATAGGTCAACTTTTTGAAACTCAAAACTATTTTAAAATTCTAAAGCCAATCCTTAAAATTAGATTCGATCAATCTATTGGTCTCTAAAATCCTGGCTAGAGGGTTGGAAGCAGACATAATTTCTATAGAGAGTCAAAGTTTCTAGTTAGACTTTGTATTTGACTTAATCAATTTATTTAAAGAATTTTATTTTAAAATAAATTTTGAATTTTCACTATTTTTTTGGATCCCTATACTTCACTAGAAGAGATGCAAAAATCTTCATGATTAAAGATTTTTAGTGAGCACTGTGATCTTACCAAAATTGGCTGACCACCTCACCTAACAGATATTGATGATGAGTTAACTAATAAGTGAACAACTCTTATCCAATATTTCTCTAAATAAGTTGCAGCCAACTTTGGTCTCTAATTCATGAAATTCATCATGTCCGAAATATTGCTCCACTTTTTAGTTAAATCAAATCCACCATTTGCACAAAATGAATTCGTGATTGGGATCCTCACCGTATCCAAAATATTGAACTCAATCCTTCATCCCATAGCATCCCATGCCAATAGTATGGTTGCATCTTTTCAGTGCAAGTAAACCACTGTATCCAGTCAAGAACAATCAACCCTATAAAGGGCTCGCATAACTACAATGGTTGAAGACCATATGACTTAATATTTTATAAAAAGATTTTAATTTAGGTCTCACCCTTAATTAGTCATAATTGTTATGACTAACCTAGTGGCATGGGTTAGCTTGAATTATTGACAACTCAATACAGAACTAAATCGACTCAATTAGCAAGATAAGTGAGATCGGTGGGAGGGATATGCCATTAAATCACTATAAATGCTATCTAGATGAGTAGCTCATAATTAATGACCATCGGTCATATCTGTCAGACTTATCTTAGAAATTAATTTATCAATTCAAAATTGATTAGATTCGCTTACAATCCAGGCTCGAACCATGAAGCTAGATTAGGTCTTGAAGTGATTGATAACATATGCCTGTTAATCAATTTTGACCAAACTTACAACTATTAGGCTGGTCAAAGAGCACTCTTGATCCCATCCTAACCAACTTTTGATTCAGTTTGATCAACCACTCAAGCTAGACCTAATCAAGCTACCCAAACCGTGAATCCATGTATTATGAACATAACTTAGATCTTTTAATTCTTAATTTTTTTATCTATAATTTTCATAACATAATTCTTAATTAAGTCTAATAGGATTCACAAAACAAAGCATGAAAAATAGATCCTAGGATTTTTGGATCAAAGATTTAGCAGAAAGTAAATTTTGTTCTTCTTCATGAGAATCATCATGCAGCACTCCTACATGCCATAAGAGCTCCCTATCATATGGAAAGTGAGGATCTTTAAATCCTTCTTTCTTTTATGACTAGATAGCCAAGGAGACTACCTCAATTAGAGAACTTTGCTACTAATATTCAGATCTAGATCTACAATATGCATATATCACATATATGAAATTAAATCTAATCTAATCATGCTTTTGCACACATCTCATGTATCCAAAAATACATCTCATGCATTTTAAAGTTAATACTATTTTTTATCTCATCAAAAATCTAATCTAGATCTATGTAATCTAATTTTTGGCTGGCTAGATCGGATCGGATCAAATGCAGCAAAATTTAACATTTTTCAAAATTCAATCTAGCCAGGGGTTCACAAATCTGATTACATAAAAAATAAAAATAGGTATGCATAGGATGGTGATTATACCATCTTGCGTGGGTAGATGATCTCCTACTCTGATGATCTGAATCTAATGTTGAGGTTTGCCTTCAAGCCATGCATGTGCCCGACCTCTATTGGTATCCACTCAAGCTCATATCTAGACATCTTCTCCTTGCTTGATCTAACTTCAACAAATTAGATATGGATCTCCAAGTCCTGCCTTTAATTAGATCATCGGCAGCAGTTTGAACGACAAATGATAGGATCTCCATCTTCTTCTTGTGCGGACAGTACTTCGACCTTTGAAGCCTTGGATCAGCCCAATACTTGGGCATGGGAGAGAGTGGTAGAGAGAGGATCTGAAGATGAGGGAGGAGGCATGGAGAAGGAGATGAGTAGGGCTTCGCACTCAAAAATTGCGATACTAAATCCTTTAGCATAGACCCCTATTTATAGAAGTAGGAGACCTAAAGTCCTACGGCTTTAAACATTTGACTAGGTCAAATACTTAAAGTAGAAGGACTCTTTTTGAGAAGTGGTGCTCCTTCTCTTCTTCTCCATAGCTTTTTATTGCACAAAAGGCCTCCAAGCATGCACCACCTTATCCTAATAAGGTGGTTGGCAGCCCAGATAATCTCTCCCTTGAATTTGAATTAAATCAAAACCTTTTTTGACTTATTCAAACTCTGTTTCAATCAAAACAACCTCCCTAATCTTATCTTTATCTCTCCCCAAAAAGGACACATGCCAGAAAAGTAGCATGCACCCTCTCTCTCTCCAAAAAGTAGATGGCGCATGCCCTCTAAGGAGAAATATGGGCGTGCGCTCCCTACCTTTAGCTTAAAGAAAAGTTAAAGATGGGTGGGGGGGGTGCCAAGAGTTGGTGCCCCCTCATCCTTATCCTCTTAGAACATCAGGACAAAGTTCTAATCTAATTAGGACAAGACCATTCAAAATGTTCAGATAAGCCAAATCCAATTTGACTCAATCTAAACTAATAGAAAATCTAATGCAGGAGAAAATTAAATTCAATCATGTGACTCAATCCAAACTAATAGAAAATCTAGTGCAGGAGAAAATTAGATTCAATCATGTGTTAGCATGATTTTCTTAAACCTAACTGGATCAAATCCAAATCAATCGGACAATATAAGTCCAATTGAGAATGTCCAAAGTCAAACCCTTATTTGTGTGACCCCATAGATTTAATTCTATATGGTAATGGGATATGTCATAATCTCCATCATCAACATCATCTAAATCTCTTTCGATGAATCAAAACTTTTTCTGATTCATCCAATTAGAATTATCGATCATTAATATAATTTTAATTGATCACATAATATACCAATGACACCTAATAGTATGTGGCAGCAATCCATTAGAACTGAATAAGAATCTCTCAGAGCAGTTATCTTATGATTCGATTCTTCTATCATGAGTTCCAACAGAATCTAGGCTAAGGTTGACTCATCAAACCTCATACCTATCATATGATTGAATTAATCGATTCAAGTCTGATGTGAAATTCTAATAGAAACTTCTTTCTATTATTTCACACTACCATGGCCATAGGCTTTAGGACTCAATCTCATGATTATCATAGGACTACTTCTCTACCGAGGTTGATAGATCTTATCTTGATACGATCCAATTTCTATAATGAACATGCTATAGCCAACATACATCTCAGGATTCTATATGACTAAGAAATCAAGTTATAGTGTAGTCAAACTACAACACTCTCAAGGTGAACTACCGATGCACCTCAGATCAGAGAACCAGACATACAACTACAATAATGAGCAAGTCATTGACAAGAATGTAGACTTCCTTATGATTGCTTGAAGTTGGTCATGCTCAATATCCTTATTCTCAACAAGCACCTATACTTTCGCTCTGATATCTCCACACCATAAATTCAAGACTTATCTATCCTAAGAAAGTAATCGTACACCAATCTTTTGGATCGATCACCATCCTCATGATAATCCTACGATCGGGAGTAGTCTATGAGTTAATTATGATAACATGTCTTAAATTCTCAACTCTTGAGAATATGTATTATCATATCCATTAATCTAATGGATGAACCATAGATATAAATAACACAAGTATAACAAAAAGAAAAATCCAAATTTTATTTATAAGTCAAATTTTATAAATTATGTCCATAGAAAGTATTATATGTGTCGGCTAATCTAGCTTTTAGGGCATATATCTAATACAAGCTCACCGATAAGGTTGCATCCCTAGGACAGTAGGTTAAGAAAAGGAGCAAGGAGCCTGTAGATCTATCCGATCTTGCTCAGGAGGCCATCAAGCTGAGGGGGAGGATGGAGATTGGAGTAGCTCAAATATAGTTAAAGATCCAAGGTCAAGGTGCTTTGCAGTAGTCTGGTATCACTTCTCTCTTGACTACGATAGGCTGCCTGGTTGTGTAGCTTGAGGCATTGGCACATCCATCAGCCACAAGAGCCAAGGGCTGGGCACTAGCTTCACCTCCCATATCTTCTTCACAATCTAGTCAGCCTAGCCAACCTACACCTAGACCTCCCTTTAGGCCCTATACTAGGTCTGATATAGGGTTCCTTGCACCTACTATTAGACCCTTGAGTAAGATTAGAAGCAGGAGGGTAGGACTATCATCCTTTAGGACTAGCTCATCGACCATGATAATGTCATAATGCCACTTGCTCTGGCACCACCTCTTGGAAAGATCCCTCGTATGGAATATGGAACCCCCAAGTCTAGAATTGGAAGGCCAGTGATGATGTCAATACCATAATAGAAAGAAAGAAGAGATAAATAAAAGGATGCATCAAATACATGGATTAAGCCAAGACTTACCTCTACGGGGCATGCAAATTTTACTATAAAAAAAAAAATTATAAGAGGAGATCACACACTCTCAACCCTCATACATCAATTCCTGTCTCTCAACAAGAAGCACTCTCTCAAGCTCTCTCACTAGAAGACCCCTTATAGCTCTAACTACTACCTGGCTACTTCTGCTCTCTACTAGCTTCTCTCCATGGTTTGCTGCTTCTAATTGGTCTTCTGCCAAACCAAGGTCTACCCACTATAACCCACCGACCATCAAGCTCTTATAAAGGCCTAAAATTGAGTCCCACTTAGAAATAGAGTCTAAACAGGACTCAAAGATTATTTTTGGCCATCCAATCATGCCTGCTAATCTTTGGAGCCATCTAATTGCACAATCATGCGAAAAACCATGCAAAAAACTTTCCTAGACTATGTGAAATCTTGGTGAGCCTCTAAGCAGTCCACTCCTAGCTCACGCATGGACTGCATGAAATGCTCTGCTGGCATGTGCACCACATGGTCTAGCCACACCCATGCATGTTGGGCCAAGCCGTGTGCTGGGCTTGCACCTATGCACTAGGTTGTGCCCGCATGCAAGGTCACACCAATACATAGGACCGCGCCCATGTGCTGGAATACACTCACGCACTGGGCCTGCTATGGGTGTGCCTACAGGCTAGGCCATCATCTGCTACAAGCTATGCCCTCCTGCAAGCTACTATAGTTCCTCCTTTGCACGGGCTTTTTTTTGGACTGTTGCAGATTGAATTTCAAAATTTTTTTCTCAACAATCTCTACCTCAACTCGACATTCGACCTCTACCTAACCTTGAGAGCTTTTTGGATGATCTCACAGATCTCGCCTCAATATTGTGGGGTAAATACCTATCAACTTATGGATGGACAAACATGAAAGTCAAGCTAGACCACTCGATCCCATCTTCGTTATGTGGTGTGACCTACCTAACTTGAGACCTTCTTAGGATAGCCTACTGCGGTAATAGAAACTTTATTCTATGATGTTGCCTGTCATCCTCTCTAATCTCCCATCTCATGCTTATTCTATGATGTTGCCTGTCATCCTCTCTAATCTCCCATCTCATGCTCATTTCGTCCGATTCTAGAACTCCACCTTACTTTAAACTCCCACTAGCACCTGAAGCTCTACCTCATGCTGAGCTTCCTATCAAGAGGTAATTATTGGGCATTATGTCCTAAAGTCAATCATCAGCCTATTGATGGTTGAGCTATTTTATAATTATAATTAATTTATTAATTAATAAAAATATTTTGGCATCTTTTTCATCATAAGTTTACATCATCTAATAAACTCCATTATTATGATGAAGTCCTTAGGACTGTTTAGTTTTGATAAAAAAAGAATTTATCGATTAGTCCTTAAATTTGTTCACAACCAAATGATAGGCTGTTAATTAGGACAACAGCATCTATCGAGCATAGATCGCTATATGCCATATAGGTTGGTTGTCCTCTTAACCAAGGAGTGTGGAGATACTGGTATGGCATACAGATAAGATATATGGGTACATCATCATTGAACATGACCAACTTCAGAGCATTTTACTGTTGAGAATATCTCTGATGGAATATAGGTATAAGTATCCCTTAGACCTAAGATCACCTCAGTGACTTGCAAGCAACTCACTGTGCTTTGGTATGGAACTAACTAAATTTCTAATTCAACAACAGAAGGCTTCTGGGCATAGTCAAGTACTTGCAAAGTCGAAGTGTGATCAAGATAAAATTGACCACTTTAAGAGTTAGAGAAAAATGTATCACTGTATTTTAATATAGCAAAACCTTGGCCAGGGTAATCCATTAGATGGATTTGATATTTTGAAATACAATGTGGACAACTTGATCAGAGTCGATAGTTGAACTCTGAGGTATCCTACAAGCATTGTGATCAAGGAGATGAATTATATGGAAACTATATCTGCATGGGTTCTAAGGATGGTGTTCTACACCTTCGACCTATCTGGCCGTCGGGTATTATTGCTAGATGGTCACTTCGATTGGTACAAAAATTTATTTCTATGCTACCAACTTAGGTTCGAAACTATAAGGTCACACACATTAAAGCTTACGATCTGATCGGATGGTTGATCAATGAATAAGAATCGTTCAGGGTTAAACAATCAATACGATTGGTGTTTAACCTAGTGCAAGTATTGTAGGAGGATCGATTAGCAATTGGATTATTAATTGACTCAATTTGATTAAATCAATAGGTTGAGATTAAGTCTAATTAAATATAATTTAATTAGATTTGGTTTGGACTTGATTAGATCAAGTTCAATTGGTGTATTGAATAAGCCAAGTGCAAGGAAGAACTAATCCTAGTCTAACTAGGACTCGGATTAACCCAATTTTCTAATTTGATTAGAAAATAAATTAAAATTAAATATAATTTAATTAAATCTCTAAATAGATTAGGGTCTTATTTAATTGGGTTAATTTAATCTTGATTTTATTTGGTTAAAAGATCTTGTTTGACCAAGTCAAAATAGGAGTCCTAGTGTGACTAGGACTCCCTATCACTTACGCCACTTAATCCTCACGCCCCATGCCCTTTTTGTTTTGTTTCTTACATGAAAATTCTCCACACCCATGGCTTCTCATGCCCTTTTTCTCTCCTCCTTTTCTCATAAGACAATTTATTGGAAGACCAAGTCAAAAGAGGAGTTAGTTTTGCTTAAGATTCTATGAGATAGAATCCTTATTGACCAAAACACCTTCCCTTGAGTGCCGCCTCCTCTTTTAATTAATTCTTCTCTTATTCCATGAAAATAATCTTTTTTTTTGTAAACCCTCCCTTGCTGGTCCATGCCAATAATTATGGAGGAGGTGCCCAAGAGTTGGGCGCCCCAACAACTTTCCATGTTTGGACATTCCTAGTCTAAAATTTTGATCTAACTTGGACTCTTCTTTTTCTCTATTTATTGGATGAATTTTGTTCTAATTTTTTCATAAAATATAGAGCTTTGAGAGAAGTTTGGGTTGTGCAAAAATTAAAGGAAGAGGATCCTTGGGCGTGGGGGTTCCAAGGCACCAAACTAGGTGTCTAGGTGAGAGAAAAGAAAAGAAGAAGAGGGTCTTCTTCTAGGACTGTTTTATTTTCAATCTTTCCTCTTTTTTTCTGAGTTTTTTCTAAAAGAGTCTTAGATCAATAAACTCTTATCTTCCTTCTCATATTTTGGAGAGTCCAAATTTTGAAGAAGGGAGCATCGGATCGATCATTGAAGAAGGATCAGCATAATACTAGCATGCTGTGCTGATTTTCTGCATTGGACTTCAAATCAGAGATCGTAGGCTCGTATGGACGACTCCTAGAGGTCAAACATGTGTGCAGCTCATGACATCATCCTCAAACCTGGATCAGTAAGTTAGAATGTCAAACTTGCTCAAGTAATAGATATGATCTATAAACTTCAAACCTGCATTTGATGTAGCGCAGATCTAGATTGATTTGATCAATCTTTTACTTTCTTATTTAATTTTAATTTTTGATTTAATATCACACATTGATCATATAATAGATCTAAGATTTAGGTATTTATATATTTATTTAAAAAAATATTTAATTTATTTAAGTCTCCCGCTGTAAGATCTTGAAAAAATTTTCAAGATCTACCTGTAAAACCCTAGATCTGGTTCCTTCAATTGGTATCAGAGCAAGATTATTATTACATGACTTTTATGCATATTTAGATTATTTTTTAGATTAAATCTAATTTATAATCTAATTATTAAATCTAAAATTTAAAAAAAAAAATTTGGACCTCACAAACTGCCATAAGGTTGTCTTGCGGTAAGATTTACCCTTTACAGTGAAAAGATTATCCTAGTTCATGATGATCTAACTCTAATCATAAATATATTAGATTTAAACTAATTTTATTTATAATTTAATAGGTTTAAAATAGTTTTAGATCTAAAAATAAAATATTTTAGATTGGACGGACTACCATAAGGTTGTCCTGCTGTAAGGTTTACCCCTTACATTGAATAGGTTGTCCTAGTACTTGTTGATCTAGAATATTGATCATAAAATTTTAAATTAGATCTAAAAAATTTTATGATCTAATTAAAAATATTTTAATTTAATTTTAATCTTCATAAATATGTTAAATTTAATCTAAAAAGATTTATGATTAATTATTATTGAAACTGTTTCAATTACATGAACATGTTTAGATTAGATCTAAAGTAGATTCATGTTTATGTTACTTGCATATTGATTATGAATCAAATATGCAACTTAGTTGATAGAACCATATTCTAAAAATATTTTATAAATATAAAAACTATTTTTGAAAAGCCAAACGCCAACTCTTAGTCTAAAACTTAATTAAGAATTAAGAAGTTATTTGATTAGGTTCTAGGATTGTAAATTAAAGATCCTATGACACGAATCATAACACATTAGGTTAATGGATTAGTGGGGATTAGGTTCATTAATTGGGTTACACCTAGGATTAGATTAAAGAATGGACTTAATTAGAGAATTGACTAAATCTAATCAATTATTGTCTTAGATTAGGTCAAGGATTCTCTAGATCAATTGCAATAGTTGTAGTTGATCAAGTCCATATCTTTAAGAAGACCCAAGATGGACTTGATTCTTAGCTACGTGGTCTAGCACAAACTGTTAGGTTGATCTAATTGAAACTAATTAAACTAGTTGGTGTCTAAGGTAAACTAGACCAGTGGTTTTTAATTGGCAGCTCGCTTACCTGGCCATTTTTTATGGTGTCTAAGGCAAGCCTGGCAAACCCTTCCACTGATCGAACTTACCTAGCCTCTTGGTGAGATTATGTTTTGATCAGATCGCTTAACTATTCGAACTGACCCATGTCAGCTAGGTAAATCAGTTTGACTAATTTAGGTGCTCCTAGACCAGCCTATTAATGGTCTCCCTTAAGCTGACTTGGTGAAGTTAATGGGAGGATCATGACAAGCTGGTTAATCTGACCTACTCACTTCTATAAATTAAATTCTCTAAAATTATTAGATCTCTAAAATAAAATAGTTATATGATAACTAGATCATAGTCTTCCATTAAAGTGGATGATAATGAGTCCATTAGTTGGATAATCATTGGAGGCCCAAAGGCCTGGTGCTTAGTAATTGATGGAATTATCATTTATTATATGATCTCTTGGATACATCTTTCTAAATGATGGTCAGATGGGCCAACCAAAGTTGGGCCTGATCATTCATTGGTTGGATGGGCCAAGTATAATCATGTTAATGGTTGGACCTAACTAAGCCCTTTTCTGAGAAGGCCAAAGCCAACTGATCAAGGCTTGGGGCAAAATTAATTACTAAAAATTATTTGAAGAAATAATTGGTTATGAGCCTATCCTTAGATGTACATGGATAGGCCAACCAAAGTTGGGCTCGTGTACAGTCTATGTGGATTCTAGTATCCACTAAGGAATTAGGATAATTCCTCGAATTGGAGGTAGAAGCTACTAATTTTTATAAAATAATGGGAGAAATCTTTTGATTAAAGTCTAAATCTTTAGGTTTAATGAATCAATTATTAATTAGATTTTGATTTTTCTTTATGCAGACATGGCCACTTCCTTATCGCTCTGATCATTGTTGGACAATGATAAGTTGGTGGGACCCAACTTCGATAGCTGGTACTGAAAGTTGACGATTGTCCTCGAGCATGAACGAATTCTATATGTGCTGACAAATCCTGCACCTGAGGAGCCAGCTGCCAATACATGTGGAATAGTCAGAGACACTTATTAGAAGTGGCTCAGTGATCGAACCATGGTGCGCTGCATTATGCTGGCTGCCATGAGCGATGAGTTCAGTCGTAGGTTTAAGATAGCTCAACCAAATGAAATGCTCCAAGTGTTGGAGGATTCTTTTGGCACACTCGATGACGTTGAGAGGCATAAGACTAGTTGCACCATCTTCAACCCCAGAATGCGGGATGGAGCCTCCATCACTGATCATGTACTGTATATGATCGAGCTGATAGAGCGCTTGAGCAAACTCGGCTTTCTCTTACATGAACAACTTGGAAAAGAAGCAATACTGAACTCACTGCCAAAGTTTTATCTCCCTTTTCTTACTCATTACATAATGACAAAGCCTGAAGTAAACTACCATGGCTTACTGGGATTACTTCAAAACTTTGAGAAGGATCACCAGCTCCATAAAGAGTTGGTGAACATAGTGAAAGGTTCATCTTCTAGTTCTTGATCCTTTAGGAAAGGGAAGAAGAACAAGAAGAAAAAAATAAAGAAGGTGCAAGTTCAGCTGGGACATTAGTGCAAGGCCAGATTAGGAAGATCAAGCCCGATAAGAGTCAAGCTGAATGCTTCTTTTGTAAGAAGCAGAGGCACTAAAAGACAAACTATCCTCAGTACATTTTCTTCCTAGACCCGAATAGGTAGAGAAAGAAGCAAGCTATTGCTAGGCAAGGTATTTATATGGTAACTTCTTGCAATATCTCTATTTATGATATTATTGACTGGGTATTGGATATCGATAGCCCTTACCATATTTATAATTCATTGTAGGAGTTATTGGTCAGTAGAAGATTCAAGCAAGATGAGAGATTCCTAAACGTTAGAGATGGAAGATCAGTTTCAGTTCTAGCTTTAAAAATTTTGAAACTTGTATTTGAATCTCATACCGTTATTCTTAGTGATTGTCATTTCTATCCTAGTTTCTTTCTAAATATCATTTTTGTAGGCCTTTTGGCCATGAATAATTATCAAATTTTAATAAAAAAATGAGTTTGTAATATCATTGTGAATGGTGTTACTGCTTTCTATGGATAATTGAATAATGGTGTATATTATTACAACCTATTAATGTAGTCTATTCTACTGGCAAGCATCCTAGATTAGATAATGTATCAGATATCTACTTATGGCACTATAGGCTAGATCATATAAACAAGAACAGGATAAATAGGTTAACTCAAGGGGAAACCCTCGAAGTCAATGACTGTGAATCACTTTCAATCTGTGAGTCTTGTCTTCCTGGTAAAATGACCAAGTCACCTTTTACTGAAAAAGATGAGAGAGCCAATGAGCTCTTAGGTCTAGTACATACTGATGTATGTGGACCAATGAGCACAAGTGCCAAAGGTGGATATATCTACTTCATCACTTTCATAGATGATCTATCTAGAGATGGATATGTCTATCTGATGAAACATAAGTTGGATTCTTTTGAAATGTTCAAATGATTCCAAAGTGAAGTAGAAAAATAAACTGGAAAGAGTATTAAAACTCTTTAGTCTGACCGAGGAGGAGAATATCTTTCGGTGAGTTTCTCACATATCTATGAGAGAATGGAATTCTCTCCTAGTGGACTCCTAGAACACCACAGCATAATGGTGTGTCTGAAAAGAGGAATCGAACTTTGTTAGACATGGTCCGATCCATGATGGAATTTGTCAGCTTGTCGATATCCTTCTAGGGATATACACTCAAATCGGCTTATTATCTATTAAATAGGATTTCAAGTAAGTTTGTAGTTAAAACCCCATATGAGATATGAATAGGGCGTAAGCCAGCACTTTCACATCTTAGAATTTGGGGGTGCCCGACTTATGTCAAACGGTTAGTTACAGACAAACTTGGACCTAGGTCTGACAAGTATACATTCATAGGATACTCAAAAGAGATCAAAGGATACTATTTCTACCATGCTAATAAACTAAAGGTGTTCATCAGTCTTAGGGCAACCTTTTTAAAAAATGAGTTTCTTAGTGAAGGAACTATTGCCTCTAAGGTTGAACTTGATGAAGTTCAATAGGTAGGAAGTTCAATAGGTAGAAAATCCGACACATAATGTTGAACCTATGTCGAATTTGATCAGATCAGATTCGAAGCCTAGTGAACCCACACCATTAAGGCAATTCGATAGAGTACCGCACCATCCAGACAGATACTATGGATTCTTGGTCTAGGATGGTGATCCCATCGAACTTGATGAGAACGATGAGGATCCGATCACTTATATGGATGCGATGTAGAGACCCGACTCTAAAAAATGGGTAGAAGCCATGAGATCTAAAATAGATTCCATAAAGATCAATGATGTATGGACATTAATTGACCCACCTGAAGGGGTTAAACCCATTGGGTGTAAATGGATCTTCAAAAGAAAGAGGGGTACAGACGGAAAGATGGAGACCTATAAAGCCCGTCTGGTTACCAAAAAATATCGTCAATGTTATGGTATTGACTATAACGAGATGTTCTTTCCTGTGATAATGCTCAAGTCCATTCGGATCATGCTTGCCATTGCTGCCCATCTGGACTATGAGATCTGGTAGATGGATGTGAAGACAGCTTTTCTAAATGGAGAGCTGATCGAAGAGGTGTATATGATACAATCTGAAGGATTCACATCCACAGATGAGTCCAAGGTGTGCAAGCTTTAGAGATCCATTTATAGATTGAAGCAAGCATCTCGGAGTTGGAACATATGTTTTGATAAAGTGATCAAAATGTATGGCTTCATTAAGAATGGAGAAGAACCCTGCATTAATAAATGGGCAAATGGTCTAGCAGTGGGATTCCTTATTTTGTACGTGGATGACTTTCTCTTAATCAAAAATGATATCTCCATACTACAAGGAATAAAAGTCTGGTTGTCATCATAATTCTCTATGAAGGACTTGGGTGAAACATCCTACATCCTAGGGATGAAGATCTATAGGGATAGATCTAAAAGGATGCTTGATATATCTTAGTCCACGTACATAGAAACTGTGCTGAAGAGGTTCAGCATGGAGAATTCCAAAAAAGGCTATCTTTTGATAGGCCAAAAAATTTCTCTCTCTAAGAAGGATTACCCAACAACTCCTGTAGAGAGAGAGCGTATGAGTAGAATCCCATATGCTTCGACAGTGGGGTCTATTATGTATGCAATGATATATACAAGATCAGACGTGGCATACTCACTAGGAGTGGTGAGTAGATACCAGTCTGACCCTGAAGAAAATCACTGAAAGGTGGTTAAAACAATCCTTAAGTATTTGAGAAATACTAAGGACCAATGGTTGGTTTATGGTGAGTCAGATCTGAAGATTATGGGGTTTACGGACTCTAGCTTTCAATCTAACCATGATGACAGTAAAAATGTATCGAGGTATATCTTTACTCTAAATGGTGGAGCTATCTACTAAAAAAATTTCAAGCAGCATACAGTGGCTGACTCTGTTTGCAAAGCAGAGTACATGGCAGCATCAAATGCAGCGAAGAAAGTTGTGTGGCTGAGGAAGTTCATCATCGAGCTCGGAGTAACACCCTCTATTGATGGTCCAGTCCTGCTCTACTATGACAGCACTGACGCCATAGCTCAAGCAAAGAAACCGAAGGCACACCAGCGGACAAAGCATATTCTGCACCGCTTTCATTTGATCCATAAGATCATGGATCATGGTGACATCGACCTTCAGAAGATCGACAAAAAAGAAAACCTAGCCAACCCCTTCACTAAAGCCCTAGCAATCAAGGAGTTCAACAACCATAAGTCGAAGATGGGTATTAGATACTCTACCGAGTGGCTTTAGGATAAGTGGGAGTTATTAAAAATTATGTTCTAAAGTCAATCGTCAGTCTATTAATGATTGAGCTATTTTATAATTATAATTAATTTATTAATTAATAAAAATATTTTATTAGTCATCACAAGTTTACATCTTTTAATGAACTCCATTATTGTGATGAAGTTTATTGATTAGTCCTTAAATTTGTTCACGACCAAATGATAGACTGTTAATTAGGACAACAGCATCTATCGAGCATAGGTCGCTATATGCCATATAGGTTGGTTGTCCTCGTAACCAAGGAGTGTAGAGATACTCCTTGGTTGGTTGTCCTCGTAACCAAGGAGTGTAGAGACACTGGTATGGCATACAGGTAAGATATATGGGTACATCATCATTGAACGTGACCAACTCCAGAGCATTCTACTATTGAGAATGTCTTTGATGGGATATAGGTATAAGTATCCCTTAGACTTGAGATCATCTTAGTGACTTGCAAGCAACTCACTGTGCTTTAGTACCGGACTAACTAAATTTATAATTCAATAATGGAAGGCTTCTGGGCATAGTCAAGTACTTGCAAAGTTGGAGTGTGATCAAGATGAAATTGACCACTCCAAGAGTTGGAGAAGAATGTATCACTATATTTCAATATAGCAAAACCTTGGCCAGGAAAATCTATCAGATGAATTTGATATTTTGAAATACAATGTGAACAACCTAATCAGAGTTGACAGTTGAACTCTATGGTATCCTATGAGCATTGTAGTCAAGGAAATGAATTATATGAAAACTATATCCATATGGGTTCTAAGGATGGTGTTCTACACCTTCGACCTATCTAGCCATCGGGTATCATTACTAGATGGTCACTTCGATTGATACACAAATTTATTCTTATGCTACTGACTTAGGTTCAAACCTATGAGGTCACACACATTAGAGCTTATGATCTGATCAGATGGTTGATCAATGATTAAGAATCATTCTAGGGTTAAATAATCAATACAATTAGTGCTTAACCTAGTGCAAATGTTGTAGAAGGATTGATTAGCAATTGGATTGCTAATTGGCTTAATTTGATTAAGCCAATAGGTTGAGATTAAGTCTAATTAAATATAATTTAATTAGATTTGATTTGGGCTTAATTGGATCAAGTTCAATTGATTTATTGGATAAGCCAAGTGCAAGGAAGAACTAGTCCTAGTCTAACTAGGACTCGAATTAATCTAATTTTTTAATTTAATTAGAAAATAAATTAGAATTAAATATAATTTAATTAAGTCCTTAAATGGGTTAGGGCCTTATTTAATTGGGTTTTTAATCTTGATTTTATTTGGTTAAAAGATCGTTGTTTGACCAAGTCAAAACAGGAGTCATAGTGTGACTAGGACTCCCTATCACTTGCGCCACTTAATCATCATGCTCCATGCCCTTTTTGTTTTGTTTATTACATGAAAAATCTCCACTTCCATGGCTTCTCATGCCCTCTTTCTCTCCTCCTTTTTTCATAAGATAATTTGCTGGAAGACCAAGTCAAAAGAGGAGTTAGTTTTCTTGGATTTCTATGAGATAGAATCTTTGTTGACCAAAACGTCTCCCCTGAAGTTGCCGCCCCTCTTTTAATTAATTCTTCTCTTATTCCATGAAAATAATCTCTTTCTTTGTACATCCTCCCTTGCTGGTCCACGTCAATAATTATGGAGGAGGCACCCAAGAGTTGGGCGCCCCAACAACTTTCCATGTTTGGACATTTCTAGTCTACGATTTTGATCTAACTTGGACTCTTCTTTTTCTCTATTTATTGGACGAATTTTATTTTAATTTTTTCATGAAATATAGAGCTTTGGAAGAGATTTGGGGTGTCCAAAAATCATAGGAAGAGGGTCCTTGGGCATGGGGGTTCTATAGGTATCAAACTAGGTGTCTAGGTGAGAGAAAAGAGAAGTAGAAGAGGGTCTTCTTCTAGGGCTATTTTATTTTCAATCTCTCCTCTCTTTTTTTTGAGCTTTTTCTAAGAGAGTCTCATATTAGTAAACTCTCATCTTTCTTCTCATATTTTGAAGAGTCCAAATTTAAAGAAGGGAGCATCGGATCATCCATCGAAGAAGGATCAACACAGTACTAGTATGCTATACTGATTTCCTATATCGAACTTCAGATCAGAGATCGTAGGCTCGTGTGGATGACTCCTAGAGACTGGATGTGTGTGTGGCTCATGACATCATCCTCAAGCCTAAATTAGCAAGTTAGAATGTCTAACTTGCTCAGATAATAGATATGATCTATAAACTTTATACCTGCATTTGATGTATTGTAGATCTAGGTTGATTTGATCAACCTTTTACTTTCTTATTTGATTTTAATTTTTGATTTAATATCATGCCTTGATCATGTAATAGATCTGAGATCTAGGTGTTTACTTATTTATTTAAATAAATATTTAATTTATTTAAGTCTTCCGCTGCAAGATCTTGAAAAAGTTTTCAAGATCTACCTGTAAAATCATAGATCTGGTTCCTTCAGTAATATCCTTCATACTTTTTCCCCTTAAGACAATCTTACTACCGTGCATGACCTTTAGAATTTTATCATCAGCTCTCCACTTGTAGCCACTTAAATTTAGTCTTCTTAGTAAAATCAAATTCCTTCTGAAATTAGATATATATTGAATCTTATCCAATTTTTTCACTGTTCCATCATGTGCCTATAAGTTGACTGTCCCGATACACTTGATCACACAGCTCAATCCATCCGGTAAATAAATAGTATCCTTACTACTCTCCAAGAAGTCAAATAGCTTTTCTCTGCAACAAATATAATTTGAACATGTAGAATCTAAAATCTACTACTAGAAAGAAGTAGATATCTCATCTAAGATCATAAGCATATCATCAGTTTCATATATATCGCTATCTTGGACTGCCATTACAATAACCTTCATTCGATCTCTGAGTTGTAGGCAATCTCTAACTCGATGCCTCAACTCATTATACGAATAGCATCTGATCTTGCTAGAGTCCCTCATCTTGGATTTGGATCACCCACCTTATGATCTTTTGCCACTTCATCTTCTGCCACCACCATCTCCAGTCATCATCATAGCTGAGTCGCCACCTAAACTCGAGACTTGATTCTTCTACCTGAGAATCTCATTCTGAAGAACTACAAAAGTAACATCTTCCATCTTAATGGTGCTCTTGTCCATATGAAGAGTAGTCACCAAAGACTCAAAAGAGGAGGAAGCGATGAAAGCAAGATCAATACCATGGTTTTCTTCTCAACCTTTTTGAAGGCTGGTGAGGATCTTCTGAAAATTATTGAAATGCTTCTGTATGCTATCTCTCGCTCATCTGCAGCTGCTAGAACCGCTTCAAGAGAAAGAGAGCATTGGTGAGTGACTTCGCTATGTACATCTCCTCGAGCTTCGATCACATCACCATCAGAAAAATCTTACTAAGCACATGGATCACCACATCATCCGCTAAGTATAAGCAGATTGTGCTCACCATTTGCATCTAAAGCCGCCTCCAATCCTTCACCTCCATGGTAGTTAGCTTCTCCTCATATAAGAGAACATTGATCAATTTTTGTTGGATGAGCACATCCTTCACCCTCGCTTGCCACAAGGATAAATTGCTCTTCCTATCAAACTAGTTGATCTCTAACCTAATTGAGCCTATCTTCTTCAATCTTGATCAACACTACCATAATCTAGATAATCTAGCTCTGATACCAATTATTATTGTTGGGGATAAAATAGTTTCCACCAAAATTTGGTAAGGTCTGACCTTGATATAATGCTATCAGGAGTTGCAATGACCAAGCCCGAGCTTCAATCAAGCCAACCCCTTGGTCCAGACAAGTTCCTAAAGATCGGCCTCCTAATGCAATTAAGTTCAAAGCTTCGATCAAGAGCAGTTCATCTTGGAGACCATGACTACTCCTGTCAATGTTCGATTTTGTATAGTAGCCAAACCTTTTTACTCCAGCTCTCTAGTCTCACCTTGATAACTGCAAACTCTACTGAGATTGCACTATGAACTTCGGTCGAACGAACTTGAACAATAAAAGAAATTTGCCATTTGATTGATTCTGATCTATGATCTCTAGCCCAAAATAAGTGATAACCACCCCACAAACATTGAACTCCAGCACCATCTGACCTCAACTAATGGCCGACCTTGGGCATCGGTCAAACTTCACCAAAGTAGTTGAAGCAATAGCCAAGGAACCGGAATTCTTCAAGTTCCACAGCTCTGGCCAACCTTGACATCTCAATCATATGCCCAACTCATATAACTGATCTTGCAATTATTTCCTACTGACCCTAGCTTCCATAGTGCATGTTTAGATCAAAATACTACCTTCCATCATCAGCCAACCCTGACGATTGCTAAGCTTCTAAGAGCAATTAATTTCATCACACCATAGCCTAAATTAGGAATCTAGTCTACAAGTTTGGCATTTCTAGTTTAGAGACCAGCTCTTAAGCTTAGTTCATCCAATCTTAAGTTCCAATAGCATAATCTCGAGTCAAGCAACTCATAGTCAAGTTTGAAAGTATTTGAGACCTCATATTCAAACTCTAGCAAATAATCTCCAACCATCAGCAAGTTGCAATAAATGATAGCCCACTCTCCACAATAAACATTGAGTGGTCTGAATGGTCTACTGACATTCTATTATGGCTATCACCATCAATCTATTTTAAGCTTCATCTATAAAAAAAATCCTCCAAATACGTCTTCTCTTTAAACTCTCTTCTCTATTCTAATCTTCTGTGTACTCCATTCTTGTTGGCCAAAAAACTAACTTGACCATCGGAGGGTCCATACCGAAGCCATCCACCTTCAGCCCAGACTTTGTCTTGCAAGTCTCACTGGTGAGATCCTTACCTCCACCTCCAGAGTATTTCAGTGGCCATCCATTTTCTGCACCAACAGGATTGGCACTAGAAAAAGGGCATCAATAAGCCCTTATTCTAAAAGGAGTACCCAGTTAAGTTGTCTTCCCCTTCCTTTCTTATAACTCTTTTCTTTCTTCATATTTTTTTTGTTCAAGCAAAATGCTACCCAAGAAAGCTTCTTCTTGATGATCTATCACTACCGTCACCCGATCCAACCCAGAACTATCCAATCAACCAATTCCAGTCCCATCACTTGCATCCCAACCTTCTTAGCTAGCGATAGTGATGGATCTGGATCAGTTCAATCTACTGCTACAGTATATGAGAGGCCTCACAGAGGTTGTGCAGGTGATGTAGTAGGTTCTGACAATGGCACCATCAAAAAGACTGTCGTCGGAGCATCGAGATCTAGCACAAGGCCCACCTGAAGAAGCCAATTGGAAAACCCCAAAAAAAAGAAGCAAAAAGTAGAGAGCCCCTACTCAAAGCATGCTCCACCTCTAGGAAGTCCCTAACATCATCAAGTCTATCATGCTTTAAGATCCATGATCGAGATGATGTCCTCGATCAGAAGCTCCAGAAAATAAACCAATGGATTGAGCAACTCCACCACACTACCCCTGTTTGCAACAATGACATCTGCACCGACCTACCATTCACTACCCAGATCATATAGGAGCACATCCCGTCGAACTTCAATCTCTTCCAATTTGAGAGTTACGATGGGACCTTGGATCCTGTCGACCATCTTGAAGCCTTTCAAATCATGATGCTGCTCCATGATGCATCAGAGACTATCTTGTGCTAAGCTTTCCACTCCACCTTTAAAGGCACAGAGAGGAACTAGTACTTGGGTCATAAGCTGGGTACCATCTATTTTTTTGATCATTTGAGCCATCAATTTATGGCTCACTTCGTCAGCAATCGATGTTAGAGGCGAGGCTCAAACTCCCTCATCAATATTAAGTAGAAGAAGAGAGAATCCATCCAAGCCTACGTTAGTCGATTTAACATTGCTGCCTTAGAGGTCTAAAATATAGATTAATCTATTGCTATGGCCGTACTGAAGGATGGCCTTCTAAAGAATGATCTCCTCTTCTCATTAGAGAAGAAGTATCCCTGAGACTTCGTTGATATGCTAGGTCGGGCAGAGGGCTATGCCCAAGCTAAGAAAGCTTTCAAGCTTCGAGATGATGAGATCGTAGAAGAGTAATGGGTGAGAGAATCTAGCAAGCCCGCACCTATGGAGAAAGTAGGCAAAGCTCGGCCACATTCTAGGATCCCTCCTAAACGTAGATAAACCCAAACTCTACCCTGGGCTCGTCGGTCAAGATGCTCATATTGAAGGATGCAGCAAAGTCTCCCTTCTTGAAGATTCAAAAACTATTCTTCCTTAAATACTTCAAAAACTTAAGTACTGATGGAGATCAAGGAGCACCTATCGAGACCAAAAAGATTAAGGTCTCATCCAAATGAGCATAACCCTAATAAGTATTGTCTGTACCATCATGACCATGATCACGATACTGAAGAATATATCCAACTCCAGGATAAAATTAAGAAGCTGATCAAATGAGGTTGGCTAGATCAGTTCTTGTGATATCGGCCAGAAAGAAGGAAAGATCAGCCAAAAGCTCTTCCACAATCGAAACCACCTCGAAGGAAAGAACCACAAGGAGACTAGCTCCCACTCAAAATCATCAACATAATAGCTGGAGAACACTGATATGAGGAGGCCAGCAGATCAACAGAGTCGGCAAAGAAGTGGAGGACTAAAGAACCCATCACTTTCACTGAAGAAGATGCACAAGGGGTTCAATTTTTGCATGATGATGCGATTGTAATTTCTTTGAATATTATAAACTATGATGTATGCCATGTCCTAATTGTTAATGAAAGTTCTGTCGATATCTTATTTTATGATGCTTTCACCAAAATGTTTATACCTGATAATCACTTGGGACCACTAGGTTCTCCCTTGGTAGGGTTCATTGATGACACTATACTGATCAAAGAAATAATTACTCTACTAGTTGTGGCAAGCCGGTATCCAAAGCAATCCAAAGCTCAAATTGATTTTTTGATGGTGAAAGCTCCTTCTGCCTATAATGCTATTCTTGGATGATTTGAGCTAAATGTGCTCCAGGATGTGGTATCAACATACTATTTAAAGATAAAGTTTTCAATAGAATATAGAGTTCGAGAAATCAGAGGAGATCAAGCCCTAGCACATCATTGTTATATCATAGCCTTGCAAGAAGGAAAGCAGTCCAAGCTTTATCCAATGGATGGACTTGATGTTCGTGATGATTTGCTAAAGAGCAAGGAGAACCAATAGACGACCTTGTTGCAATTTTCTTAAATGATGGAAATAAAGACCATATAGCTCAGATCGGCTCGAATCTATAGGAAGATGTTAAGATGTGGCTTGTCACCTTTTTGCAGAGGAATGCTAATATTTTTGCTTGGGTTTCCATGGATATGCCTGGGATCGATGCAGAAGTAATGAAACATCATCTGGGTGTAGACCACAAGCATCAATCTATAAAGTAAAGAAGCATAGTTTTGCACTAGAGCGATTGAAGACGATCATGGATGAGGTGGACAGGCTCCTCAAATTCAAGTTTATCCAGAAGATATCCTATCCAGATAGGATCATCAATGTAGTTCTTGTCAAAAAAATAAATAGCAAGTGGAGGATGTGCATAAACTTCACTAATCTGAACAAGATCTGTCCAAAAAATAGCTATCTTCTATCCAAAATTGATCAATTGGTGGATGCAACCTCAGGCCATGAGCTTCTCATCTTTATGGATGCCTTCTCTGATTATAACCAAATCTAGATGTCACATGAAGATAAGGAGAAAACTATTTTTGTTACTGACCTTGGTCTTTACGTGAGGATTGTATGGTACTCCCAAGCCTTGGGAGGCCACAGGAGGAGCCAAAATATTGGCTCCAAGAGACTAGGATAAGTGAGAGTCCTAGGACTAAAATAAGAGTTGTCCTAGGTGAAGGCGACTTGTAGTCTTGCATGGGCTTAAGGTTCAAGTATGAGGAACTTGAAGAGGCTTGGTAGGTGCTCCTGAGATCTGGAACACAAGGTGGAGCAAAGAACCAAAGCCAAAAAAAAAAATCAGCCAAGATAGGGGTAGGCACACAAGCGGGCTGGCTTGCATACACATCCGAGCTAGCTTGGGCTGAGGCCGAGCCAGCTCAGGACACAATCGAGTCGGCTATCTTAGGTAGATAGAAGATAAAGTTTAGACGAGATGCAGACAAGCTAGCTCAGCTTCTGAGAGAGCCGGCTCGATGGTGGCAAATAGAACATACGGGATTTTTTGTTTGGGATCTTAAGGCCTGGACCAATAAGATCTTAAGGGGGCTACCTCATATATGAATCAGGTTTAGATCCAGAGAATGAGAGCATGTGAGACATATGTACATAGGCTCGGTGAGTGCTTTCATATATTAGGTTAGCCTAGGAGAGCTTTTTAGCTTGGGTTGGGTTTATTAGGTTTTATGTGGTGTAACAAAAATTCTAGGATATATAAATCTAGGTATTGTAACTTCTACAATAAGTAAAATTAATATACAGCTTTTCTTCCTAACTATTTTCTCTCTTTTCTCTCCGATTTCAATGCCAAGCCCTAGGTGCCACCATCATCTAGTTCGTTCTTCTTTTAGATTTCTAGATTAATACTCAGATTAGTACAAGAGATCGGATCTACGACTATGGTTCCAAGCAGCCGTAGGATAATAATTGATATCAGAGCAATACCAGTTGAAGGAAAAACCTATTTTTCTGGCATAGGATCGTTCAGATCTGATTGGATCTAAAAAAATATTTTAAATTTTTTTTCTAAAATCTAATTAAATCTGAGACTTTTCAAATTTGATCATAGAGATTTGATATTAAAAATTAAAAATTAAATTAAATTAAATTAAATTTTAAGTACCTGATTTGGTAATCTAATTACCCTATAATGATCCTATTGATTTCTGAGGTTCTAGAAGGAGCCACGCATGCGCCTAGCCTCTACCGATAGGATCTGAACATCTTCTCCTCATGAATCTCTCCTCCAAAAATTAGATTTAGATCTGATTTGAAAAGCCTTCAAAATGACTTCTAAAGGCAGCTTGTTCGTCTCACGAACACCATCGCGTAGATGCTGAATCTTGTGTTAGAAATCTTGGACCTTCAACTCAAATTTATGCCTAACCTTTTAGACATGTAGAAAAGAGGAGAGAGAGGATAGAGGGGTGTGGATATTAGAGGAAAGGCTCCTTTGGGTGTAGAAAAAATAAATTATGTTGAGGCAATTTCGTGAGAAGAGTTCTTATACAAGACATAGCGCCATAAAGAGTCCCATTTTGACCAAAAACCTTATTAATTTGACCATTGAGACTCTTGAACCTGATCTCCATGAAAAACCCTAGATTCCATCTAGTTTTGATGCCAAAAATCCATCTGAAAAGTGGCACCATGAAAGGATAAGGAAGAGTCCATGTGTGTCTAGGGCTCTTCCCATAAGAGTTTGATCTAAATCAAACTCTATCAAAACTAAGTCTAGGCAGCTCCAAAAATCACAAAATTTTGCACACACAAAGTATAACTCATACCCTATCACATATCCAAAAACTAAAGCAAAATAATTTTTAGATAAATTTTTAAAATTCTTTGATCATGTGACCCTCAATTCTCTCAATTGGGTCAACTATTGACCCTAGTCCAATTGCACTAGGAATGAATTTAATTTTCATAATTAATCTGATCTAGACTTATTCTAGTCAAATAAAAATAAACTCATTCAAGATATAAAAATGAGTCAAATCAAATTTGACTCGATTGTGATGAATCAGAAAGATTACATAAGAAGAAAGTCAGGCTCAATCGTGTGCTAGCACGATTATCTTGAATCTAATTTGATCTAATCCAAATCAATCGAACCAGGTTAGCTCAATTGATGACATCCAGACCTAAACCCATGTTTGTGTGACCTAGTTAGGTTCAATTTCATATAGTAATGAGACATGTCGTGATCTCCATCATTGATATCATCGAAATATCTTTTGATGGATCAAAACTTTTTTGATTCGTACAATTAGAATTATCGATCATCAAAATCATTCTAATTGCTCCTAAAATCCATCAATGACACCTAATAGTATAGGATGGCAACCCATCAGAACTAAAAGTGAACCTCTCAGTGCAGCTACCTATGTGATTGGGTTCTTCTATCTTAAGCCCTGACAGGATTAGGGTTAAGGTGAACTCGTCAAACCTAATATCCATCATATGAATTAATCATTCGATTTGAGTCCTATGTGAAACCCTTATAAAAACTCTTTCTATCATCTTCACTCTACCATTGCCATGGGCTTATGGACTCAATTCTCATGATCATCATAGGGCTACTCCTCATCTACCGAGGTAGATAGATCCCTTATTGATGCAATCCAATTCCTACAATGAACGTACTATAGCCAACATACATCTCAAAATTTTGAATGACTAGGAGATCAAGTTATGGTGTAGTCAAACTACAATACCCTTAAGGTGAATTGCTGATGCACCTCAGACCAAAGAACCAGACACACTACTGCAACATCGAGCCAGTCATCAATGAGAAGATAGACTTCCTTATCTTGAGATGGTCATGCTCAATGCCCTTATTCTCTAACAAGTACCTATACTCTCACTCTGGTATCTCCACATTGTAAACTCAAGACTCATCTACTCAAAGAAAGCGATTGTACATCAATGTTTCAGATCAATCATCATTCTCATGATCCTACGGTCGGGAGCAGTTTATGAGTTAATTATGAAAATTCATGTCTTAAATTTTTAACTCTTTGAAAATATGAATTGTCATTACCTTTAACTCAAAGGATATATCACATATACTTTAAATACACACTATGATAGAAAATATTTTTTTTATTAATTTATAATCAAAATTATAAAATTATCCTTAGAAGTGTATTATAAGTGTTAGCCAATCTGGCTTCTAGGGCAAGCATCTAACTGTTAGATATATGTGCCCTAGAAGCCAGAATTGGCTGACACTTGTAATACACTTCTAAGGGCAAAATTATAATTTTGATTACAATGAATAAAATGGGTTATTTTCTATCACATATGTGTATTTAGTGTCTGTGATACATCCTTTGAGTTAATGGTAATGATAATTTATATTTTCAAGAGTTGAAAATTTAAGACATGAATAATCATTGTTAACTCATAAAATGCTCCCGACCATAGGACCATCACGAGGATGGTGAT
>QRFJ01003978.1:36157-60573 GCA_006176705.1 Cocos nucifera
GGGAGCAGTTTATGAGTTAATTATGAAAATTCATGTCTTAAATTTTTAACTCTTTGAAAATATGAATTGTCATTACCTTTAACTCAAAGGATATATCACATATACTTTAAATACACACTATGATAGAAAATATTTTTTTTATTAATTTTATAATCAAAATTATAAAATTATCCTTAGAAGTGTATTATAAGTGTTAGCCAATCTGGCTTCTAGGGCAAGCATCTAACTGTTAGATATATGTGCCCTAGAAGCCAGAATTGGCTGACACTTGTAATACACTTCTAAGGGCAAAATTATAATTTTGATTACAATGAATAAAATGGGTTATTTTCTATCACATATGTGTATTTAGTGTCTGTGATACATCCTTTGAGTTAATGGTAATGATAATTTATATTTTCAAGAGTTGAAAATTTAAGACATGAATAATCATTGTTAACTCATAAAATGCTCCCGACCATAGGACCATCACGAGGATGGTGATTGATTCGAAAGGTTGGTGTACAATCGCTTCTCTTAGTAGATGAATCTTGAGTCTACGTGTGGAGACACGACGAAGCAAGATACAGGTACTCGTTAGAGAACGAGGGCACTGAGCGTGACCACCTCGAGTAGTCATTAGGGAGTCTACCTTCTCGCATGACTAACTCGATGCTGCAGTAGTGTTGTCAGTTCTTTGACTGAGGTGCATCGACAGTTCACCTTGAGGTGTTAGTGTTGACTACACTATTACTTCGTCTCCTAGCATATGGAATCCTGAGTGTATGTTGGCTATAGCATGTTCATTGTAGGAACTGGATGGCATCAAGATGGAATCTATCTACCTCGGTGGTAGAGGAGCAGTCCTATGATAATCATAAGAATCAAGTCCAAAAGTCCACGACCATGGCAGAGTGAAATAATAGAAAGAGTTTCTATTTAGATTTTCACATGGACTCGAATCGAATGATTACATTCATATTGACAGAGACTAAGGTTTGACGAGTTTACCTTAACCCTAATTCTGATCGGGGCTCAAGATAGAAGAAACTTAATCACACAGGTAGCTCACCAGAGGTTCACATTCAGCTCTGATGGATTGCCACCATATACTGCTAGGTGTCACTAGTGGATTTTGGAAGCAATTAGAATGATTTAGATGATCGATCATTCTAGTTGTTCGAATCAGAAGAGTTCTGATCCATCGAAAGGAGTTTTGATGATGTCGATGATAGAGATCATAACATATCCATTACCATACAGAAACTGACCTAACAGATCACACAAACAAGGGTTTGAATCTGGTGATCATCAATTGAACTGATCCATTCAATTGATCTGAATGAGATTCAATTAGGTTCAAGGAAATCGTGCCAGCACTCGATTGAGCCTAACGTTCTTCTTTTGCTATCATAAATAAGTTGTCCTATCTGAGCCAAAGGAGTTTATGCTCAATCAGAGGCCTTCATATCATCTGACTGGAGGTTGTCCAAGTCAGAAAAGGTTGTCTTTTTTGTAAGACATATCTGCCATTTTTGGTCACCTGCCATTTTGTTCTTTGACTTTGGTCAAAAGTCTTACCTTTGACTGGTCAAATATGACCATTGATACTTTGACTTTTGACCACATGTCATGCACCTATTGGAGAGCGGTGGGGGCTTGTCCCTACCAGACCTGGCAAGGAAGAGGAGCACGCCACCCTAGGCATGTGCCCAAGTTGGAGGCGCCTAGGAGTCCTTGTTGGACAAGGACTCCATCTCCTTTTTGGATTCCAATAAGAGTTCTCCTAAGAATCAACTTTGACTGGTCTTAGGACCCCTCTAAGGGGAATCCAGGGGACTCTATTTCCACCAATCAGATTTAGATCTAATTTCACAAAGAGTTGTGATTTGGTTGGGAAGAAGAGAAGTTGGATCACAGACAGTCTATAAATAAGACCTACGCCCAACTCAGATTAAGTTTGAGGAAACCCCATGCCCCAAGGCTGCCTCTCCCTTCTTCCTCCATGCCAAACTCACCTTCTCCCTCTCCTCTCCATGTCCAAAAGGAGTTTTGGACCTTTGGTTGGTGCAATCTCAGATCAAAGAAAGGTGGAACTGAAAGCTAGAAGCTCGCTGCTGCAAAGGACGACTGCTGATCTTCAAAAGGAGTTTTAAAGATCCTCCAGATCAGATCTAGATCTAATTTTTGGAGATGTGATAGAGAAGAAGAGGATCTATAGATCTAGCCTAAGTGGATATTGGTAGAGGCCAGGTGCTTGCGTGGCTAGATCCAGAACCTTCCACTACATATAGGATCATCAACGGGTAATTAGATTACCCAAATCAGGTAAATTAAATTTGATTTAATTTATCCTTATTTAATTTTATTTATTAAAATAATAAGAATCAAATTTGAAACATCTCAGATCTAATATAGATTAAAGAAAAAAAATTTTAAAATATATCTCTTGATCTGATCAGATCTAAACGAACCAGGACCGGGAAATCAGGATTTCCCTTCAACTGGTATCAAGCCAAGGTTCTAAATTGTTTAGATCTAATTTCAAATTATTTTTAATTAGAAATAAAGATTGTTAGATGTCACATGAATTATCAGAATCTAAAATTAGAAAAAATAAAACTTAAATGATTTTGGATCTAAGATTAGGAAATACTTTCATGACTATTCTAGTAAATAGAATATTCCTATAGAATAGGTCCTTGCATTTTTTGATTTAATCTGATTAAATCATTTTAGATTCCTTTTCTTACTTATTTTTGTATATTATAATATTTACACTTAGACACTGAAAAATAGTAAATAAATTAATTAATTTAACATCATTATGAGAAATCGATTGATGCATGGTCTAGACTAGTTGTAGAGATAGTTCTACATAGTTCTAGATTTAGAATTTATTTTGATTAGATCAATTTAATCTATTTTTCTAGATTATTATAATATAATTAGATTACAAAACAAGCATTGATTTGATACATGAGATGTTGCAAAATATGCCATGTTTAGAGTCTGATTTGTATTAAGAATATGATATACAATCTAAACTATTTGTAGTATTTCATTTCCGATTTAGGTGTTCCGCTTGCCGTTTTCTTTTCGATCATAAGAATGAAAGAAGGGTTTAAAGGCCTCCTCTTTTCCATTCGATGGGGTGTTCTTATGATGTACGTAGGGGCCTCGTGTTTGTCCTTAATCAGAAACCCAAACTTATCTTCTCTGCAAAACCCTAGATTCCTTGAAACCCTAGATTATTGTGCGATATTTTGTTTATGTAACCCTACTTAATTTAAAAATTAAAGATTATAGAATATCAATTAGTGTCTAAAATTAAGAATTTAGATCTAAGAATATTCATAAATACTGGTCGGGCTTGGGTAAGCTTAATTAGTTTAAGCGATTGGACAAAAAACCGAATCAAGAGTTTGGTTTAGATGGATTCAACAATGCTTAAATGATCGGTCCTAATAGGATTAAGTCCTGTCAAGTTTGAGTCACGATCAAGCAAGACCTAATTAGACCAGAGTTAGAGTCTGAATTTTAGCAAGCTCCAAGTTGGTCTGGCTTCAACAATTTGGTGTCTAAGTAAGTTTTGGCAACATACGACCGACTGGTTTTTTAATTGGAAGCACTCATTTGGATGCATTCTTGTATATTATCACTATTTCTGTCCACCGATCTCACTTACCAACCATATCTGTTTGACATAGTTCTGATCTGACGGTGGTCAATAATCCAAGCTAATCCATGCCATTAGGTATCATAATGTTATGACTATGACAAGTCTAGTAATGATACCTGAATCAATTCTCCTAGAAAAGATTTAAGTTGAGGTCTTCCCATCACATTGTAGACGTGCGGCCCTTCGCGAGGTTGTTGTTCTCGAACTGGATATAACTTGGCTCACTGCACTGGGGAAAGACACAAACCATGTCTATATAGCATTGGATCTATAGGCTGGGAGGAGAGTTGGCTAAATATTTCGTATAACGATGAAGAGACTCAATTAGGATCCCTGTCTATGCAAATGGGTCTGACTTAACTAAGAATGTGATAATATTTTGGATACGGTAGAGATTCATGAATTAGAGCCAAGTTGGTGCACCATGATTAGAGAATCATGAACAAAGTTTGTTATCGATTGGCTAACCCATCACAATAACTATTGTTGTGAGGTGATGAGTCAGTGGTGAGGACCAACCATCCACTGGAGAAATCATTATCGTGAAGATTTTCGCATCTCTACAGAGGGAGTGTAGGGATTCAGTAAAAAGTGGGACAATTTGTTTAAAAATAAAATTCCTAAACCAAATTGATCAATCAAATTATTATCTATCTAATAGAATCTTTTGACTCTCTATAGAAAAATATCTGCCTCCACACCCCATTGGCACGTATCCTGGACACACATAGACTGACCAAGACCTAATATATAAAGATCTGCTCAGAAACTTAAAATCATTTTGGGTTCTGAGAAGTTTACCCATGTACTGGATCAGGACCCTCCCACCTTACCAGCGCGTCCACTTATTAACAGAGAGCCTCTAGAGAAATGATAAACGAGTTATAATTTTAACGCGGCCAGATATTAACATGTCAGTGAGGCTCTGATGTCTGACTGGATTTGCTCCGCGAGTGCCGAACATTATAAGAATAGTCTAGGTATGCTTGCCAAATTTGTCAACCTGCAGGACGATGCTTTTGGTGATAAGTCGCGCAATCCAAGTATATCAAGTCACGAATGCTTTGCGTTTTAAGGCTAGAAGAATTGGCATGGTTGATCGTTGGCGTCAGTGCCAGAGATCAGCTGTCTGACAATGATCAATGGACATGGAAAGCTTGAGAAGCTAGGTGATTACTTGGACCTGCAGAATGATATTATTACTGCAATCCTGAATCATTTGATGCATTCAGATCGAGGCTCAAATTATTTTTTTAATTTCCTTCAATGAAATATTGCTTCGACATAGTTACCATACTCCATGACACAAAAACTCAAAATCCGTTTGGCCATCCTTTAACTCTACAAATTTTAATATATTTAAGTTTCTACTATGTATTGTTACTGAATACCTTTATCTATTATCTTGTATTCCTACTGATGTTTAACTTTTATGAAAGGTTTCTACAAGGCTCAGTTTATGTGCTACGTTGAACAGACTTTCATTCTCATTATATGTACAACAACATTAGTGATATAAATATATATATAATATGTTCTCAATACACTGTATAAATTATATGTTAAGGATAATCTTGATATCAAAAAATCTATGTATGCAATCCTCGTGATCTATCGTCTCATCATAAGAACACCCCATCGAATGGAAGGAGAGGGCATTTAAATCCTACTTTATTCTTATGACGGACGGCCAAGGGAATGCCTTAATCAGAAATATGAAAACTACAAAACTAGTTAGATCTACATCATATATCTCATATATAAAAATTGATCTAACTATAAACATATTTTGCATACATCTCATGTATCATATCATGCATATTTTTAGATCTAAATTATCTCATAATTCATCTAAAAAATTAAATTTAAATTGATCAATCAAAATAAATTTTATTTTAGATAATTATGTAGAACTATTCTATAACTAGTCTAAACATGCATTCATCATATCTCATATGAACCAAAAATTAAATAATTTTATTTTTTATTTTTTAATATTATTATAATATTTATAATATAAAAAATAATAAATAAATAAATCTAAAAATTATAACTTAATTAAATTAAATTATGATCATGCAAGACTATACATAGAATAATTCTATTCTACAACTAGTCATGCATCTTGTATAACTTAGATCTAAATTATTTAATTTCTAATTTTTTGATTTTAGATCCAATCATATCTCATATGATATCTAAAATTACTTAATTATTAGATTAAAAATAATTTAAAATTAGATATAAATTATTTATGGGAACCTGGCTCTGATATCAGTTGAAGGAAAAATCCTATTTTTCGGATCAGATTCGTTCAGATCTGATTTGACCAAGAAAAATATTTCAAAAATTTTTTTCTTAGATTTAAATCAGATCTGATACTTTTTAGATCTGATTTGATAAATCTAATAAAATAAAATAAAATAAAATAAATTAGATTTAATTTATACCTTATTCTTGGGTAATCTTATTATCCTGTGATGATCCTACTGATTTTTTGAGGTTCTAGATGCAGCCATACAATCGCCTGGCCTCTATCGATATCCACTCAGGTAGAATCTAGAGATTTTTTTTTTTTAATTTTTTCTCTAAAGATCAGATCTGAATCTAATTTGAAGATCTTCAAAATAATTTTTGACGATCCGATGTCGTCTCTTACAGTAGTGCTGTCTTCTTCCTTTTTTATTGTCTTTCTCTTGCCTAGATCGTACCAAACATGAGCCCAAAGTCTCTTGGGCATGAAGAGGAGAGAGAAGATTAGAGGCAGGCATGGAGGAGAGGGGAGAGGGCTATGTGGCATGGGCAAAGGAAGATCTCTTAAGATAGAAGAACTTAATCACACAGGTAGCTGCACCAAGAGGTTCGCATTCAGCTCTGATGGGTTGCCACCATATACTGCTAGGTGTCACTGGTGGATTTTGGGAGCAATTAGAATGATTTAGATGATCGATCATTCTAGCTGTTCGAATCAGAAGAGTTCTGATCCATCGAAAGAAGTTTCGATGATGTCTATGATAGAGATCATGACATATCCCATTACCATACAGAACTGAACCTAACTGGGTCACACAAACAAGGGTTTGAATCTGGTGATCATCAATTGAACTGATCTAGTTCAATTGATCTGAATGAGATTCAATTAGGTTCAAGGAAAATCGTGCTAGCACTCGATTGAACCTAACGTTCTTCTTTTACTATCACAAATAAGTTGTCCTAACTGAGCCAAAGGAGTTTGTGCTCAATCAGAGGCCTTCATATGGTCTGACTGGAGGTTGTCCAAGTCAGAATAGGTTGTCTTATTTGTAAGACATTACCTGCCATTTTTGGTCACCTGCCATTTCTTGTTCTTTGACTTTGGTCAAAAGTCTACCTTTGACTGGTCAAACGTTGACCATTGACCCTTTGACTTTTGACCACATGTCATGCACCTATTGGAGAGCTGGTGGGGGCCTGTCCCCCTGCCAGAACCTGGCAAGGAGAAGGGCGCACGCCAAGGGTGGCGTGAGCCCAAGTAGGAGGCGCCTAGGAGTCCTTGTTGGACAAGGACTCCACCTCCCTTTTGGATTCCAATCAGAGTTCTACTAAGAATCCAGTTTGACTGGTCTTAAGGCGCCCTCTAAGGAGGAATCCAGGGGTCTCTATTCCAACCAATCAGATTTAGATCTGATTTCACAAAGGGTTGTGATTGGTTGAGAGGAAGAGGAGTTGGATCACGCTTAGTCTATAAATAAGACCCTGCGCCCAACTCAGATTCTAATGCAATTCAATTGAGAAACCCCACGCCCCAAGGCTGCCTCTCCCCTCCTTCTCCATGCCATAGCTTCTTCTCCCCTTGCTCTCCACGTCCAAAAGGTGTTTTGGACTTTAGGTTGGTGCGATTCAGATCAAGGAAAGGCGATCAAAAGCAAGAAGGCTGCGCTGCTGTAAAAGGATGACTGCAGATCTTCAAAAGAGTTTTGAAGATCCTCCAGATCAGATCCAGATCTAATTTTTGGAGGCGTGATAGAGAAGAAGAGGATCTCCAGATCCAACCCAAGTGGATACCGGTAGAGGCCAGGCGCTTGCGTGGCTAGATCCAGAACCTTCCGCTGCAATCAGGATCATCTACAGGATAATAGGATTACCCAAATCAGGTAAATTAAATTTGATTTAATTTATCTTATTTTATTTTATTTATTAAAATAATAAGAATCAGATCTGAAACATATCAAGATCTGATTGGGATCAAGAGAAAAATTTTTGAAATATATCTCTTGATCTGATCAGATCTGGACGAATCTGGATCGGAAAATCAGGATTTTCCTTCACTTCAACAGTGGAGGCAGTCATTTTAAAGGCCTCAAAGGGAGCTCAATGACTGAAGAAGGATGGTGGTGGCAAGGTGTGCACAAAAGCTATCAAAACATGCAATGACAGTGGGATCATGTAGGAGAATATTGCTAGGTGTGCCAAGACTTGGACGCACTAAGATGGAGATTGTAAGGATTGATGTGGTACTCCCAAGCCTTGAAAGGCCATAGAAGAAGCTAGAATGTTGGCTCCAGGAGACTAGGATGGGTGTGAGTCCTAGGACTAGGATAGGAGTTATCCTAGATGAAGGCAGCGTGTAGCCCTATACGGGCTTGAGGTTCAAGTGTGAGGACCTTGAGGAGGCTTGGTAGGTGCTTCGAAGATCGGGACATAAGATGGAGCAAAGGACCAAAGCCAAAAAAAAGAATCAGCCAAGATAGGGGTTGGCACATAGGCGGGCTGGCTCAGATACGCATCTGAGCTAGCTCGAACTGAGGTCGATCCGACTTGGGGTGTAGCCGAGCTAGCTATCTTAGGTAGATAGAAGATAGAGTTCAAATGAGATACAGATGAGCCAGCTCGACTTCTGAGAGAGCTGACTCGATGTCGACGTACAGAACATATAGGGTTTTCTATTGGGGGTCTTAAGGCCTTGACCAATAAGATCCTAAGGAGGCTAACTCATGTATGAATCGGATTTAGATCCAGGAGATGAGAGCATGTGAGACATATGTACATGGGCTCGGTGAGTGCTTTCATGTATTGGGTTAGCCTAGGGGAGTTTTTCATATGGGGTTCGATTTATTAGGATTTATGTGGTGTAACAAAAATCTTAGGATATATAAACCTAAATATTGTAACTTTTATAATAAGTAGAATCAATATACAGCTTTTCTTCCTAACTCTCTCCTGTTGTTTTTCTCTGATTCCAATGCTAAGCACTAGGTGCCGCTATCATCTACTTTGTTCTTCTTTCAGGTTTCTAGATTAACACCCAGATTTGCACAAGAGATCAGATCTACAACTGTGGTTCCGAACAGTCGTAGAATAACAATTGGTATTAGAGAAATACCGATTATCCCAATACTTTATTGCTATAGGGTCATACCATTTGGACTCAAAAATGTAGCTTTAACCTATCAATGTCTGGTGAACAAAATCTTTAGAGAGCAGATCAGTCGCAACACAAAGGTTTATGTAGGTGATATGCTTGTCAAGAGCCGATCTTCAAGAAACTACATCACGGACTTGAAGGAGACATTCAACACCCTTCGATGGTACAAGATGTAGCTAAACCTGATAAAATATGCTTTCGGAGTAATCTCAAAAAAATTCTTGGGGTTCATGGTATCAAGGCATGGCATAAAGGCAAACTTAGAGAAGATCCAAGCCATCCAAGCAATGACCGCCCCAAAGACAATAAAAAAAGTTCAATGCCTAACAGAGGCTTTGAATCATTTTGTTTCAAGATCAGCGTAGCGCTATATACCTTTCTTCCAAGTACTTAAACAATCGAAGAACTTTTATTAGACTTCTGAATGTCAACAAGCCTTTGAAGAACAAAAAAACTATCTCAGCTCACCTCCCCTCCTTGCCAAACCTGAACCTGATGAAGAGCTATCTTATATCTAGCAGTATCTCCTACAGCCATCGAAGCTGTCCTAGTCAGAGAGGAGATGAAAATTTAAAAGTCGATTTACTATATATGTCAAGTTCTGAGAGATGTACAAACAAGATATACTAAATTGAAAAAACTAACTTATGCTTTATTGATTGCAACTAGAAAGCTTCGACTCTACTTCCAAGGGCATATGGTGACACTCCTTATAGATTAACCCATAAAAATAGTTCTACATCAGCCGATACTTTTAGAAGGATCGTAAAATGGGTGATTAAGCTCACTGATTTTGATATCAAGTTTCAACCTTGGCCATCAATTAAGGCTCAAATATTAGCCGACTTTGTAGTTGAGTACACTATCCCAGATCCAGCCAAGCCTAAGCAATAAGAAGCCAACACTTATAGTTTTTAGCCAAACTTTTCTGAAGAGAAAGCAGACCTTCCTGAGGATTTTTGGATCCTATATATTGATGGTTCATCCAACACTTCTGAGGCAGGCATAGGCTTGATTCTTATTAATCTAAAAGTGGTTATCGCCAAATATATGCTATGCTTTAAATTTTCTACTACTAATAATGGAGCAGAATATGAAGCTCTAATTGCAAGATTAAAAATAGCCAAGAAACTGAGGGTAAACCATGTGAAGGTTTATAGTCACTTGCAATTGGTGGTAGGCCAGGTCAATGGTAGCTATGAAGCACAGAAGGAAAGCATAAAAAAATATTTGGACAAAGTAAAAAGTTTGATCCTAGCCCTTGACAGTTTTGACATACAGAAGATTCCAAGAGCAGAGAATTCTATAGCTAATCTTTTATCCAAATTTGCTACTTTAGCTCCGAATGAGTTACCAAAAGAGGCCTTCTTTGAAGTTCTTCAGCATCCAAATTTGGAGGAAACCAAATAATCATGCAAGTAGATCATGAGCCTAGCTGGATTGATCCACTAGTTCTACATCTCAAAGATGACATCCTTCCCAGAGATCCCAAAGAAGCTCAAAAATTGAGAAATTAGACCTTCCACTATATCTTATATGTAAACAAATTATATAAGAGATCTTATTCCTTACCCCTCCTTGAATGTCTCTGACCATCTGAAGTTGATTACGCCCTGAGAAAAGTTCATGAAAGAGTATGTCAAACCATCTCTGAGCTAGATCATTATCTTACAAGCTACTTCGGCAATGATATTATTGGCTTACCATGCAGTAGGATAAGTTAACTATATATATGAGAAAATGTGATCGGTGTCAAAGAAACACCAATATTCAAGGGCAACCAGCTTCTCAGCTCACACTCTTAAGTGCTCCATGGCCATTTGCATAATGAAAAATGGATATACTTGGACTATTTTCTATGGCACCCAGACAACGAAAATTTTTTCTAGTGGCGGTGGACTACTTCACCAAGTGGATTGAGGTCGAACCCTTGGCTAATATCACTAAAGCTGAAATGCAAGACTTTGTTTGAAAATTGATAGTGTGCAGGTTCAGCCTACCTCGGACTTTAAGTGCTAACAATGGGAGCCAGTTTGCAGGAACAAAGTTTGCTGAATTCTATGAAGATTTAAATATTTTCTATCATTTCATATCTGTGGCCCATCCTCAAGCGAATGGCGAGGCTGAGGTAACCAACAGAACTCTGCTGCAAGAAATAAAGCCAAGACTAGAGTAGACAAAAGGAGCATGGGTGGATAAGCTTTATCATGTACTCTGAACTTATAGAACCACTCAGAGGTTGCCGACCAGAGAGACTCCATTCGCTCTGGCATTTGGAACCAAGGCAGTCATTCCTATCGAGCATAGACTTCCCTCAACATGAGTGGATAACTTTGATGTGCGAAATAATTTATAGAATCTCAAGGCAAAACTTGATCTATTAGAGAAAAAGTGAAAAAAAACTCAAATTTGGATGGCAGCCTACAGGTAGAAAGTGGCCCAGCACTATAACTCTAAAATAAGGAGTAAAATATTCAAAGTCTGAGATCTAGTTCTACATCAGGTAAAGGTTTCTCAACCTAAAAGTCAAAAAAAGCTTGCTCCAAATTGAAAAGGTCCTTATAAAGTTGAGGAAGTTATCTAGCCAGGAACTTTCTGCCTAAAGGAGCTTGGAGGAGCTACACTATCTCGACCTTAGAATTCAGAAAACTTATGAATGTACTATCGATAACCACATTTCAATAAAAATTTCTTATTTTAATATTTTTATCTTTTGTGCAAATTGAATTATAGTAGGAGATGAAGTAAAGGATAAAGGCCTCTAGTTCTTAAATAGGAGGCTAACCACGTTAGGAACAGGAGTAGAATCTCATCCTAACATAGGTGAAGATCCTTACGAGGGATATGAAGGCCTTCGATTCTTAAATAAAAGTTTGACTATGTTAGAAACAGGAGAATATCTTGTTTTAATATGGATGAAGGCCTTTAGTTCTTAAATAGGAGGTTAACCACGTCAGAAATAAAAGAAAGATCTAGACCTAACATGAGTGAAGACCCTTACGAGAGATACGAAGACCTCCAATTCTTAAACAGAAGGTTAACCATGTTAAGAATAGGAGAAGGATCTCATCCTAACATGGGTGAAGGCCTCTGATTCTTAAATAAGAGATTAACCATATCAGGAACAAAAGAAGAAACTCATTTTGACATAGGTGAAGATTCTTATGAGGGATATGAAGGCCTCCGATTCTTAAATAGAAGGTTAAACATTAAGAATAGGTGGAGATCCTCAACCTAACATAGATGAAGACCTCTAATTCTTAAATGAAAGGTTAACCACGTTAGGAATAAAAGGAGGACCTCATCTTGACATGGGTGAAGATCCTTACGAGGGATACGAAGACCTCCGATTCTTAAATGAAATTATATTAGACATAAGAGGAGGACCTCATTCTAATATGGGTGAAGGCCTTTGGTTCTTAAAACAAGATGTTAACCACGTCAGAAACAAGAGGAGGACCTCATCCTGACGTGCGTAAAGATTCTTACAAGAGATATGAAGACCTTCAGTCCTTAAATAGAAGGTTAACCACATTAGGAATAGAAGGAAGACCTCGTCCAAACATGGGTGAAGACCTCCGATTCTTAAATAGGAGGTTAACTACATCATAAATAGGAGGAGAACCTCATCCTGATATGGATGAAGATCCTTATGAGAGATATGAAGGCCTCTAGTTCTTAAATAGGAGGTTAACCATGTTAGAAATAGGAAAAAAATCTCATCCTAACATGGGTGAAGGCCTTTGATTGATGAATAGAAGGTTGACCATGTCAAAAATAGGAGAAGGACCTCATCCTAATATGGATGAAGATCCTTACGAGGGATACGAATATTATTCCTACGGCTGCTCGAAGCCACAGCCGTGGATCTAATCTCTTGCGTGAACCTAAGTGTTAATCCAGCAAACTGAAGAAGATCTAAGAAAGATGAGAGAAGCTAGGGTTTTGGTGTTAGAATCAAAGAGAAGAGAGAAGAGAGTTAGGAAGAAAAGCTTAATTGTATTTACTTTCTTGTAAAAGTTATAATGTCCTGATTTATAATCCTAGAGTTCCCACATGAACCCTAATAAACCACAGCTTAAAAGCTCCCTTAGGCTAACCCAATACATGAAAGCACTCACCGAGCCCAAGTCTCACATGCTCTCATCCCCTGGATCTAATCCCAATCCATACATGAATTAGCCCCCTTAAGACCTCTCAAACCAGGCCTTAAGATCCTTAGGATCAACCCAAATCCTAGGCCAAAATAGACCCTCGCGTAACTCTACCCGCGCACTGAGCCAGCTCAGTCTCAACACTAAGCCGACTAAGTTCCATTGGGTTGGGTCAGTCTGACACTGAGCCGGCCCAATCATGTGCCGTGCCTGTAGTCCCAAAACTCAACCTTTCTATTTTGCTTGTGCTCTAAGATTTAGCCAACCTAGTTTTGGACTAAGCTGGCTAACCTACAGAAAATCTTCCTTCTGTAGTCTTAATTTTCCAACTTTGGTTCCTTGCTTCAACTTGAATCTCAGGTCTCCGAAGCACCAACCAAGCCCCCTAAGGCCCTCAATATCCGAACCTCAAGCCTGTGGAGAGCTACATACCGCCTCCACCCTAGGACAACTCCTGTCCTAGCCCTACGACCATACCTATCCTAGCCTCTCTGGAGCCCTCATCCTGGCTCCGTCCGTGGCCTCCCAAAGCTTGGGAGCACCACACCATCTATAATCTCCACCTTGGTGCGTCCAAGCCTTGGCACACCTGGCAACATCTTTCTGCACAATCCTACTATCCCTGCATGTCCTGATAGCCCCTCGTACTCACCTTGCCACTGCCATTCTTCTTCAACTACTAAGCTCCCTTTAAGGCCTTCGGAATGAGCGCCTCCACTGCTGAAGTCCTTGGTTTGTTTCTCTACACCACCTTTGGAGTTGTAGGTATCCTTTTGCTTGGCAGCTGCATCACTTATCCTAGACTTTCCTAGAGATCATGCAACATTCTTTTACCAGCACTCACTGCATATCCTGATGCTCCACCTGACACTGTCCACTCAGAGCCATGCCTATCTTTCTGCACAATCTTCTCCACTTGGATCTGTACAGCCCCAGCACTAGTGCTGGGATACAGGTCCTCACTCTGCACCCCCTGCTTTGAACCCATATCACAACTTCCTCCACCCATGAAGCCATCTCTGCCTGGTGCTCCACCTAGAACTGAAGTCCCCTTGATGCCACAAAAGTCGACTCTATCTCTGAGTCCTTCGAGGATAACCACCCAACACTATACTGCTGGGCCTACCGCTGTACCTCAAACACCATCGCTGATCCTTCGAACTTTCTGCACTCCGTAGACCTATCCAAAACTATCTCAGATACACCGCACCCTATGGGCTCCTCCGAGACCACCAAAATTTCATCCGAATCTTCACTTTCAGTGACTATATTGATGGAATTCAAGCTTTCTCCTTCCTTACACTTATTTCAAAGTGGACACTTCCGCTTAAAGTGCTCTACTTCTCCACACTTGAAGCATCTCTTGGATCCCTTGCTGCCCCTCTGTTCGCCCTTCTTCTTTCCTTTTCTGTGCTTCTCTGAAACCACAAGACTCTTCTGAAAGACCTCTCTCTTCATCATCCATTTTCGCTGCTCGTTAGACCTGAGCATTGATATGATCTTCTCATACACTAATGTCTTCTTACCATACAGTAAAATTATCACCAACGGATCGAAGCTCCCAGGTAGCGAACATAGCAACAATAGACTCTTGTCCTCCTCTTCTAAATCCATCCCTATATTGAGCAAGTCCATGCTCATCTGGTCGAATCGCTGAATACGCCCCGTAACATCCTCGCCCTCTTGCATTCGAAGGCTATACAATTGCTTCTTCAGCTTCAACTTGTTGCACATGTTCTTTCCCATGTACAACTGCTGCAACCTCAACTATAATCCCTTGGGTGTTCTCTCCTCCAACACACCATACAAAATCTCATCCACCAAACATGCCCTAATCGTGGCACATGCCCTTTTCTCCAAGGACACTAACTCCTTATCTATGATCTCCTTCGACCTATCTTCTGAGATCGAATCCAACCTCATCTGAACTAGCAAATCCTCCACCCTTACCATCCACATCATGAAACATCCCTTTCCATCAAACTTCTCTAATCCTACCTTCAACCTACTATTTTTCATAATCAATCCGAATCAAATAACAGCAAATAGATAGATCTAAGAAATACCTTGACTAGGGATGGTGGACAGCAGCCCTGTGATCTCTTCCTTCCTCACAAAGCCTGAAGAAAGCTTTTAGATCTGAATCTCACTGCTGATCTCTGCTGAAAACTGATCTTCTTCCTCCTTCATGCTTAACCTTGCTCTGCTACCAATTGTTGTTCCTATGATTGCTCAAAGCCACAGCCATAGATCTGATCTCTTGTGTGAACTTGGGTGTTAATCCAGCAAACTGAAGAAGATCTAAGAAAGATAAGAGAAGCTAGGATTTTGGTGTTAGAACCCAAGAGAAGAGAAAAGAGAGTTAGAGAGAAAAGCTTAATTGTATTCAATTTTATGTAAAAGTTACAATGTCCTGATTTATATACCCTAGAGTTTTCACACGAACCCTAATAAACCATAACTTAAAAACTTTCTTAGGCTAACCCAATACATGAAAGTACTCACCGAGCCTAAGTCTCACATGATCTCATCCCCTAGATCTAATTCCAATCCATACATGAATTAGCTTCCTTAAAACCTCTCAAACTAGCCCTTAAGATCCCTAGGATCAACCTAGACCCTAGCCCAAAATAGACCCTCATGTAACTCTGCTCGTGCACTGAGCCAACTCAATCTCAGCACTGAGCCAGCTAAGTTTCACTAGGTCAGCTCAGTCTGACACTGAGTCGGCCTAGTCCTGTGCCATGTCTGCAGTCCTAAAACTCGACCTTTCTATTTTGTCTGTGCTCTGAGACTTAGCCGAACTAATTTTGGACTGAGCCAGCTAACCTATAGAAAATCTCTCTTCTGCATTCTTGATTCTCCAACTTTGGTTTCTTATTCCATCTTGAATCCTAGGTCTTCGAAGCACCAACCAAGCCCCTTAAGGCCCTCAATATCTAAACCTCAAGCCCATGGAGAGCTATATGCTGCCTCCATCCTAGGATAATTTTTGTCCTAGCCCTAGGACCACACCTATCCTAACCTCCTCGGAGCCCTCACCCTGGCTCCACCCGTGGCCTCCCAAGGCTTGGGAGCACCACACCACCTATAACGAAGACCTCTGATTTTTAAATAGGAGGTTAATCATGTTAGGAACAAAAGAAGAATCTTGTTCTAACATGGGTGAAGTCCTCTAGTTCTTAAATAGAAAGTTAATCACATTAAAAATAGGAGGACCTCATCCTGACATGGGTGAAAACCCTTACAAGGGACATGAAGGCTTTTGGTTTTTAAATAGGAGGTTAACCATATTAGAAATAGGAGGAGCACCTCATCCTAACATGGGTGAAGGCCTCTGATTCTTAAATAGAAAATTAACCATATCAGGAATAGAAGGAGGACTTCATCCTAACATGGATGAAGACCTTTATGAGGGATATAAAGGTCTCCAGTTCTTAAATAGGAGATTAACCATATCAAAAATAAGAGAAGGATCTCATCTTGATGTGGGTGAAAATCTTTACAAAGGATATGAAGACTCCTAATTCTTGAATGGGAGGATAAATCTATTCAAAAGCAAGTCCAGAAAACTCCTATTTATAAACAAGGGGGACAGGTCTCTAAGACACTAGATAGGAATTATTGTTTCAAAACAATATCCACCTCGGGTGTGACATAAAAACAAGGAGACTAATAAGCATCAAAACCAAGATAGAATACAGAAGGATAATTGAAAGAAATATTATTTCATTAAACTAAAGTTCATTACATAGATCCTCAAGATAAATTACATAAAAAAAAGGGACATGAAGAGCAGAGAAAGTGTAGGAGAGGAAGCAAACTAGAGTGAGGAAGAAGAAGGAAGAAGGCACTTAAATTATTGGTCGAACCTTAGATCAATTATGATTACAGATCGACGATGCCAAATGTCATTCTTCTACGTGTCACCCTCATTATGGTAGTTGCAAATATCAAAGAATGCCATCATTGCATCGTGCAATCGAGATCCATGATAGCTGAATTTTGATGTTCGAAATCATCTCAGGTTATTCAGTAATAAAGGGCTCCCGCATTGGTTCAAATAACTCCAAAATTTTCCATCTTCCAAAGGTGGAAAACCAAAGAAGACTTCGGTAATCACAAGCACCGATACTCCCTTCATTCGATTAAACTCGAGAGTAGGAGGTTAAATGTTGGAAATAAAATAGCTCCCACCGAAGTCTGGCAAGATCCGACCTTGATATAGTGCCATCAGGAGTTACAATGACCCAATAGAAGCTTCAATCAAGCCAACCTCCTGGTTCAAACAAGTTTCTAAAGATCGATCTCCTAATGCGATTAAGTTCAGAACTTCGATCAAGGATAGTTCATCTTGGAGACCATGACTGCTCCCATCAATGTTTAATTTTGTGTACTGACCAAACTCTTTTACTTCAGCTCTCCAGTCTCATGTTGATAACTATAAATCCTGCCAAGATTGCACTGTGAACTTTGATCGAACGAACTTAAATAGTAAAAGAAATTTGCCATTCGACTGATTTTGATCTATGATCTCTAGTCCAAAATAAGCGACAACCACCCCACAAATATTGAACTCCAATACCATCCGACCTTGACTATTGGGCGACCTTGGGCGTTGGCCAAACTTCACCAAAGCAGTTGAAGCAATGACTAAAGAATCCGATATTCTTCTAGTTCCATGGCTCCGATCGACCTTGACACCTCAATCACCTTTAAGTCCAGGCTGTGGAACTGGAACTAAAACTACTTTGGTGAATCATGCCGCATGGCAAAATGATCCAGCTCCCTTTTGTAGGATATGGGGAAAGGGCCACAAACCTATTTGTCCTAATACATACTGATGTATATGGTCCATTTGATGTGCCGACTAGGAGCAATTATGTCTACTTCATCATCTTTATCGATGATCTATCTTGGTATAGGTATGTGTATATGATGCGATATAAGTCTGAAGCTTTTGAAAGATTTAAGAAATTCAGACTTGAAGTAGAAAATAAATAGAAAAATCCATTAAGATTTTTTGATCAGATCAAGGAGGTGAATATCTTAGTTGAAAATTCCTAGACTATCTTAAGGATAATTGCATAGTCTCTCAATAGACTCCATCTGGAATGCCTCAACTCAAAAAAATTTTAGAATGAAGAAATCGGAGCCTATTAGATATGGTCTGATCCATGATGAGCTTCACGGATCTTCCTAAGTTTCTTTGAGAACATAGTCTGATGACCGCTATATATTTAGTAAATAGGGTTCTCTCTAAAATCGTTCCTACCATACCATATGAGATATGGCATGGTAAGAAATTAAGTCTGAGTCATCTCAGAATTTGGAGTTATCTGGCCCATATCAAGAGACAACAGGTGGACAAATTAATGTCTAGGTCCTTTAGAGCTCAGTTTATTGGATATCCAAAAGAGTTATTAGGATATTATTTCTATCTTCCAGAAGACCACAATATGATTGTAAGTCGACACTCCATCTTTCTTGAAAAATAGTTTATTTTAGATGGTGGAATCAAAAGATAGATTAGACTCGAAGATAAAGTCTTCGATAAGAAATGAGCTAAGAAACTTATGGAACTCAATCAAATTAAGCCAATCCAGACACTACTTCCTTCATCTCGTAGATCAAGTAGAATTTTTCATCCATTTGAAAGATACTTAGGTACTATCTCAGAGGATGTAGAGAAAATATTCCTCATAGAAAATGAGGTTCATGGTGATGATCCCAAAATCTATGATAAGGTGATATCAAATATTGACTTCGAGAAATGGTTAGAGGCAATGAAGTCAAAGATTGACTCAATACGTTCGAACCATGTTTGGACCTTGGTAGATCCACCTGAAGATATAGTACCTATTGGATTTAAATAGATCTTCAAAAGAAAGATAGGTGTCAATGGAAATATAGAGACATTCAAAGCAAGGTTTGTAGCAAAAGAATATAGTTAGCACGAAGGCATTGACTATAAGGATACTTTTTCGCCAGTAGCCTTGATCAAATCTATTTGCACATTGCTTGCTGTTGCAGCATATTTTGATTATGAAATATGGCAGATGGATGTGAAAATGATATTCTTAAATGAATATCTTGAGGAAGATATGTCTATGGAACAGCTGCTAGATTTCATATCCAGTAATGATGATCACAAGATTTGCAAGCTACAAAGGTCCATATATGGATTTAAGCAAACATCTTGGAGCTGGAATGCTCATTTCAATGATGTAATCAAATCATTTAGATTCATCAAGAACGAGGAGCCCTATATTTTCAAAAAGGTCAGTGGAAGTGCTGTTGTCTTTCTTATACTGTACGTGGATGACATCCTCCAAATTGGGAATGATATTCCCATGTTGACTATAGTCAAAATGTGGTTGTCTAAGAAGTTTTCTATAAAAGATCTAGGAGAGGCATCCTTTATTCTTGAATTAAGGTCTATAGGGATAGACCGAATAGGTTGCTAGATTTCTCACAGAAAATGTACATAGAGGAGGTGCTGAAAAGGTTCAGTATGGAAAACTCCGAGAGAGATTTAGTATCCTTTAGACATGGCATTCATCTCTCCAAGAAGATGTGTCCTAGCACACCTGAGGAGATTGAATGCATGAGCAAAATTTCTTATGCTTCGATAATAAGGAGCCTAATATATGCCATGCTATGTACACGACCTGATATTGCCCATGCTGTGAGTGTCACGAGCCGGTATCAGTCGAATTCAGATAAAGAGCACTAGACTTCTATGAAATATATCCATAAGTACTTAAGAAGGACTAAGGATATATTTCTAGTTTTTGGTAATGAAGAACTCCAGATCCAGTGGTATATAGACTCAGATTTTATGTCCGACATGGACAATCGAAGATCGACATATAGAAGTCTGTTTATTTATAATGGGGGAGCTGTCAATTGGAAGAGTTTCAAGTGGATGGTGATAGCAGACTCCACCATGAAAGTAGAGTACATCGCTGTATTGGAGGCTGCAAAAAAAAAATTTGGTATAAAAAGTTCACCATAAAGCTCAAAGTGATGCCATCAGATGTCGTCCCTCTATACTGTGATAGTAATGGCACCATAGGCCTAGCTAAGGAACCAAGATCTCACTAATTCAAGCACATCGAGTAACGATACCACCTCATCCATGATTATCTCGAGAAAAAATACGTCGAGGTTAAAAGAGTCGACACTACAGACAATACAGTTGATCCATTGACAAAGCCATTGAGCTAGCAAAAGATCGAAACCCATCTTGAGAAGATAGGATTTAAATTTGTAGCCAATTGACTTTAGATCAAGTGGGAGTTTGTTAGATATATGCCCTAGAAACCAGATTGGTTAAATACTTATAATATACTTCTAAGGATAATTTTATAATTTTAACTATAAATAAATAAAAAAATTATTTTTTATCATAGTATGTATTTAAAGTATCTATGATACATCTTTTGAGTTAATGGTAATGACAATTCATATTTTCAAGAGTTAAAAATTTAAGACATGAATTTTCATAATTAACTCATAAACTGCTCCCAACCATAAGATCATCACGACGATGGTGATCGATCCGAAAGGTTGGTATACGATCACTTTCTTAGGATAGACATGTCTTGAGTCTATGATGTGGAGACACCAAAGTGAGAGTACATGTACTTGTTAGAGAACGAGGGCACTGAGTATGACCACCTCGAGTAGTTATAAGAAAGTCTACCTTCTCGTCGATGACTGACTCGATGCTGTAGTGGTGTGTATAGTTCTTTGACCTGAGGTGTATCGATAGTTCATCTTGAGGGTATTATAGTTTAACTACACCATAACTCGATCTTCTAGCCATTCGAAATCCTGCACTATATGTTGGTTATAGCATGTTCATTGTAGGAATTGGATTACACCAATAAGAGAATCTATCAACCTCGGTAGATGCAGAGTAGTCCTATGATAATCATGAGATTGAGTCCTTAAGCCCATGGCCATGGCAGAGTGAAGATGATAGAAAGAATTTTTATTAGTGTTTCACATTGGACTCGAATCAAATGATTAATTCATATGACAAATGTTGGATTTGACGAGTTCACCTTAACCCTAATCCTATTGGAGCTCAAGATAGAAGAATCTAATCACACAGGTAGCTGCACCAAGAGGTTCGCTTTTAGTTCTAATGGGTTGCCATCATATACTACTAGGTATCACTGGTGGATTTTGGAAGCAATTAGAATAATTTTGATGATTGATCATTCTAATTGTATGAATTAGAAGAGTTCTGATCCATTGAAAGGTATTTTGATGATGTCGATGATAGAGATCGCGACATATCTCATTACCATATAAAACTGAATCTAACTAGATCATACAAACAAGAGTTTAGATCTAGATGTCATTAATTGAGCTAATCTAGTTTGATTGATTTGGATTAGATCCAATCAGGTTCAAGGTAATCATGCTAGCACACAATTGAGCCTGGCTTTCTCCTTTTGTAATCTTTCTGATTCATCATAATTAAGATAAATTTTATTTGACTCATTTCTATATCTTGAATGGATTTATTTTCTTCTAACTAGAATAAGTCTAGGTCAGTTTAATTATAGAAATTAAATCCATTCCTAGTGCAATTGAACTAGGGTCAAAAGTTGACCCAATTGAGAGAATTGAGGATCACCTGATCGAATGCTTCTAGAAAATTTTATAGAAATTTTTTAATTTGATTTTTAGATATGTAATAGGACTCGAGTCATGCAATGGGTGTGCCAAATTTCATGATTTATTGTAGAGTTTTGACTAGGTTTTGATAGTGTTTGATTTGGATCAAACTCTTAAGAGAAGAGTCCCACGCGCAATGGACTATTTCTTATCCACTCTTACCAAAACCTTCTAGATTGAATTTTGGTGACTAAACTAGATGAGATCTGGGTTTTCATATGGAGAATAATCTTTAGAGTTTTTTTGATCAAATAATAAGTGATTTGGTCGAAGAAGGACTCTATATGGCATTGGGTTTAAGAAACCTTTCTCACGCCAAAGAGAGGTATCGCATGAAAATTTTTTCCACACCCAAGTGATTGCTATCACCCTCTGATATTCCATGCCATCTCTATTCTCTCTTTCCCTCTCTTCTACATGCCTAAAAAGTTAGGCACAAATCTGAGTTGAATGTCCAAGATTTTTGGCACAAGATTCAGGATCTACGCGATGGTGTTCGTGAGTTGGACGGGCTGCCTTCAAAAATAGTTTTGAAGGATCTATAGATTAGATTTAGATCTGATCTTTGAAAAAAAAATTGTGAGGAGAAGGCATTCAGATCTTGCCTAAGTGGATATTAGCAGAGACCAGGAACGTGCATGGCTCCTTCAAGAATCTCAGGAACTGACAGGATTATCAAAGGATAATCAGATTATCCAACAAAATAGTTAAAATTAAATATATTTTAATTTTATTTTTAATTTTTAATATCAAATTATCATGATTAGATCTGAGAACTCTTAGATCTAATTAGATCATAAAATTTTTTGTAGAAAAATCTACCTCTGATCTGATCTGATCTAGACGATCCTACGGTGCAAAATAAGCTTTTCCTTCAACTGGTATTAGAGCTGTGTTAGCAATTCTTCAGATCTTTTTTTTAGATCTAATTTAATTTTTATTTATGATCTAATATTAAAAAAATTTAGATATCACATCAGATGTGATTAGATCTAAAATCATAAAAATTAAAAATTATATGATTTAGATCTATAATATATGAGATGCATGACTAGACTAAGAATAGAATTATTCTATGTGTAGTCTAGTATGATCATATTGTTAATTTGATTAAATATAATTTTAGATCAACTTTATTTTTATTTTTTTATGTTATAATCATTATAATCTGATCTAAAAAATACAAAATAAAGTTTTTAATTTTTAATTTATTCATATGAGATATGAAAGATGCATACTTAGACTAGTTATAGAATAGTTCTATAAAATATCTAGAATAGTTATATTTTTGATGTAATCATATTTAAAATTTTATTTTTTAGATTTAATATGTGATATTTTAGATTTGAAAGCATGCATGGCTTATTGAGTTATGATACATGAGATATATGCAAGACATGTATAGGTTAGATCTTTTATATATGTGATATATGATTTAGATCTAACTAGTTTTATTTTAAAAAATATATTTCTGATTAAGGCATTCTCCTTAGTTGTTCGATCATAAAAATTATTGGGGATAAATTTTGCTCCCATCGAAGTTCAGTCTGAAGCTTAGCCTAATGCAGCTGATAATCACGGAAGAGCTTCAATCGAAAATTCTCTTCCTAGCAGTCGGATTCATTTAGTGGCCGAACTACCCAGCGGTCGAGCCCCAGTCGAACCTCTTCAGTCGGTCGAACTTCTTAGCAGTCGAGCTTCTATGAAAGTCAAATTTCTTTCGGACTCCTCCAGCAATCGAGCTTCTACGAAAGTCGAACTCCTTCTGAACTCCTCCAGTAGTCGAAGTTCTACGGAAGTTGAACTCCTTCCGAACTCCTCCAACAACCGAGCTTCTATGGAAGTCGAACTCCTTTCAGACTTCTCCAGCAACTGAGCTTCTATGAAAGCCGAACTCCTTCTGGACTCCTCAAGCAGTCGAGCTTCTACGAAAGTCAAACCCCTTTCGAACTCCTCCAGTAGCCAGACTTCTATAGAAGCCAAACTTCTTTTGAACTCCTCCAGCAGTCGGACTTCTACGGGAGTCGAACTCCTTCCAGACTCCTCATCCAATCGAACTTTTATGAAAGCCGAACCCCTTAATTTGGTTTGATGTGCGGATCGTATTGGATGTCGAGGAAGAGGAGGTCGCCGTTGGTGACCTACGAAAATAAAGTCCCATCGGAGTCGGTGTTGGTGGCTCTGGTAGGACCCTCCAATGGTCAAGTTTAGCTTCTGGCCAATAGAAATGGGAGTGCTCAGTGTTGGATCGGTAGAGTTTCGAAAAGGAGAAGAAAGCTCAAGAAAAAATATATCTAGAGGGGTCCCTTTTTATAGGCGGAGCTTGTTGTAACTACCTTGATTAATGACTGTTTCGTAACCATCCTGATAAATTGTCGATCGTGATTGACTGATATAAATGCCGATCGTTTGTTCTGAAATGATAATCATAATTACCATAGATAATTATAAAATATTCAGTAGTGGATTGTGTAATAAGAATCCATCTGAAGAATAGTCTATA
>QRFJ01003979.1:0-60494 GCA_006176705.1 Cocos nucifera
GGAAAATGTCTGCGTCCAATCCATTGGCACGTATCCTAGACACACATAGACTGACCGAACTCAATTATAAAGATTGGCTCAGAAACTATAAAATTATTTTGGATTTCGAGAAGTTAACCCATGTTTTGCACCAGGACCCTCCCACCTTACCAGTCCGTCCATCCACTGAACAGAGAGCATCTCTGAAGAAAGGGATAGACGAAGATAATAAGGCCAGATATTACATGTTGGGCTCGATGTCTGATGAGCTCCAGCGCCAACATGAAGATATCGGACTGCTCGCCAAATGTTGGCTCACCTGCAGGAGATGTTTGGTGAACAGAGTCGCACAGCCAAGTATCAAGTCACGAAATGACTTTTTAAGGCTAAGATGCATGATGGGCAGTCAGTCCAAGATCACTGTCTGATGATGATCAAGGACATGGAAGAGCTTGAGAAGCTCGGTGTGAAGTTAGACTTGGATCTGCAGAACGATATTATTCTGCAATCCTTGACTGATGCATATGGGCAATTCATCATGAATTACCACATGCATAAACTTCAAAATTCCTTGGCCGAATTAATGAATATGCTGGTCACCGCTGAGCTTTCTATGAAAGATTCTAAAGGCTCAGTTCTTGCTATGGAATGGACTTCTTCCAAAAGAAAGTCTTATGGAAAGAAAAAGAAGTCTGTGAAAAAGCAGAAAGGTGGAAGGAGCAAAGAAGAAGAAGGCAGAGCCGAAGATGAAAACCACTGCCAAAGGAAAGTGTTTCCATCGCAACAGTGACGGCCACTTGGAAGTGAAACTGCCCTACTTACCTGGCCACCCTGAAGAACAAGAAGGAAGGTCCTTCTGGAGGTATGCTCGTTATTGAGTCTAACCTTACGGTTTCTTCTGCATCCAGTTGGGTGCTTGACTCTGGTTCTAGTGCTCATCTGTGCACTTCCATGCAGGGTCTTGAGGGTAGCAGGAGGTTGAGGGATGGAGACATGATCCTACGCATCGATAATGGAGCAAGAGTTGCTGCAGTGGCGGTGGAAACATACCCTCTTCGATTACCATCTGGTTTAGACTTAGTTTTGAAAGACTGTTATTATGTGCCTGCAGCTAGCAGAAATTTGATTTCTGTTTCATGCTTAGCACAAGAAGGCTATGTGATTACCTTCTTTAAGGACCATTGTAACATTCTTTATGAAAGAAATAAAATTGCAAATGGTTTCCTTATTAATGGTCTTTATCAGCTACATATTGATGTACCTATTCTAACTATCGAGCAAAACGTGAATGCCAAACGACCTAGGGATAGTCCAAATGATAGATATCTATGGCACCTGAGATTAGGTCATATAGCAGAAGATAGGATCAACAAATTGGAGAAAAATGGGCTATTGAGTCCATTGACTTCTGAGTCATATCCAACTTGTGAATCTTGTCTTCAAGGCAAAATGACTAAACTCCCTTTTGTTGGACATGGGGAGAGGGCCACAGATCTCCTTGCCCTAGTACATACTGATGTGTGCGGCCCATTTGATGTGCCGGCTAGAGGCAATTTTGTCTACTTCATTATCTTTACCGATGATCTGTCTAGGTATGGGTATGTGTATCTTATGAGACATAAGTCTGAAGCTTTTGAAAAGTTCAAAGAATTCAGACATGAAGTAGAAAAACAAACTTGAAAAACCCATTAAGGTTCTTCGATCAGATCGAGGAGGTGAATACCTTAGCCGAGAATTTCCTAGACTATCTCAAGGAAAATGGCATAGTCTCTCAATGGACTCCACCAGGAACACCTCAACTCAACGGGGTTTCAGAATGGAGAAATCGGACTCTATTGGATATGGTTCGATCCATGATGAGCTTCACAGACCTTCCTGATTTTCTTTGGGGATATTCATTGTTAACTTCAATTTATCTACTGAATAGGGTTCCCTCTAAGACCGTTCCTACCACACCGTATGAGATATGGCACGGTAAGAAACCAAGTCTGAGTCATCTCAGAATTTGGGATTGTCCGGCTCATGTCAAAAGACAACAAGCGGACAAGTTAGAGTTTAGGTCCTTTAGAGCTCGATTCATAGGATATCCTAAAGAGTCATTAGGATACTATTTCTACATTCCAGAAGACCACAATGTGATTGTGAGTCGACATGCCATCTTTCTTGAAAAATAGTTTATTCAAGATAGCGGCATTGGAAAGCAGATTAAGCTTGATGAGAAAGTCTCACAAGTACAATGAGCTAAGGACCAATTGGAACCAAATCAGGTTGAGCCAATAAGAACACTACCTCCTCCACCTCGTAGATCGGAAAGAGTTTTTCCGTCCCCCTGAAAGATACTTAGGTATTATTTCAGAGGAAGTAGAGAAAATGTTCCTCATAGGTAATGGTGCTCATGGTGATGATCCCAAAACCTACAACGAGGCGATATCAGATATCGACTCCAAGAAATGGCTAGAGGCAATGCAGTCAGAAATTGACTCGATGCACTCAAACCAAGTCTGGACCTTGGTAGATCCACCAGAAGGTATAGTACCTATTGGGTGTAAATGGATCTTCAAGAGAAAGATTGGTGCAGATGGGAATGTGGAGACATTCAAGGCTAGACTAGTGGCAAAAGGTTATAGTCAACGCGAAGGCATTGACTATCAGGATACCTTTTCCCCAGTGGCTATGCTAAAATCCATCCGCACATTGCTTGCCATTGCAGCCTATTTCGATTATGAAATATGGCAAATGGACGTGAAAATGGCATTCTTGAAATGGATATCTTGAGGAAGATATCTATATGGAACAGCCGCTAGGTTTCACATCCAGTGATACTGATCACAAGGTTTGCAAGCTGCAAAGGTCCATATATGGACTTAAGCAAGCATCTCGGAGCTGGAACACTCATTTTAATGATGTGATCAAAATATTTGGTTTCATCAAAAATGAAGAGGAACCATGTGTCTTTCAAAAAGGTCAGTGGGAGCGCTGTTGTCTTCCTCGTATTGTACGTGGATGACATCCTCCTTATTGGGAATGATATTCCCATGTTGACACAATCAAAATTATGGTTGTCCAAGGAATTCTCCATGAAAGACCTAGGTGAAGCATCCTTTATTCTAGGAATTAAGGTCTATAGGGATAGACCGAATAGGATGCTAGGACTTTCACAGAAGATGTACATAGAGAAAGTACTAAAGAGGTTTAGTATGGAAAACTCTAAGAGGGGATTAATACCCTTCAGACATGGTATTCATCTTTCCAAGAAGATGTGCCCCAGCACACCTGAGGAAATAGAACGCATGAGCAAGATCCCTTATGCTTCTGCAATAGGGAGCCTCATGTATGCCATGCTATGTACACGACCTGATATAGCCCATGCTGTGAGTGTCACAAGCAGATATCAGTCAAATCCAGGTGAAGAACACTGGACTTCTGTGAAATGTATCCTTAAGTACTTGAGAAGAACTAAGGATATGATGTTGGTCTTTGGTAATGGAGAACTCCAAGTCCAGGGATACACAGACTCAAATTTCATGTCTGATATAGATGATCGAAAGTCGACATCTGGGAGTCTGTTTGTGTGCAATGGTGGTGCTGTCAGCTGGAAGAGTTCCAAGCAAACCATGATAGCAGATTCCACCATGGAAGCAGAATATATCGCTGCATCAGAGGCTGTAAAGGAAGCATTCTAGGTATAAGAAGTTTGCTGCAGAAATTGGAGTAATGCCATCAGATGCCATTCCTCTATACCGCGATAATAATGGCGCCATAGCCCTTGCTAAGGAGCCGAGGTCTCATCAGAAATCCAAGCACATTGAGCGGCGATACCACCTCATCCGCGATTACCTCTAGAAGGGTTATGTCGAGGTCAAGAGAGTCAACTCCATAGATAATGTGGTAGACCCGCTTACAAAGCCATTGGGCTAGTAGAAGATCGAAGCCCACCTTGAGAAGATGGGACTTAGATTTATAGCCAATTGGCTTTAGGACAAGTGGGAGATTGTTAGATATATGTGCCCTAGAAGCCAGAATTGGCTGACACTTATAATACACTTTTAAGGGTAAAATTATAATTTTGATTAATGTCAATAAAATAGATTATTTTCTATCACATATGTGTATTTAGTGTTTGTGATACATCCTTTGAGTTAATGGTAATGATAATTCATATTTTCAAGAGTTGAAAATTTAAGACATGAATAATCATTATTAACTCATAAAATGCTCCCGACCATAGGATCATCACGAGGATGGAGATTGATCCAGAAGGTTGGTGTACAATTGCTTCTCTTTAGTAGATCAGTCTTGAGTCTATGGTGTGGAGACACCAGAGCGAGAGTATAGGTACTCGTTAGAGAACAAGGGCACTGAGCATGACCATCTCGAGTAGTCATTAGGAAGTCTACCTTCTCGTCAATGACTGACTCGATGCTGCAGTAGTGTATCTGGTTCTTTGACCTGAGATGCATCGGTAGTTCTCCTTGAGGCTGTTATAGTTTGACTACACCATTACTTGCTCCCCTAGCCATTCGAAACCCTGAGGTGTATGTTGGCTATAGCATGTTCATTGTAGGAATTAGACAGCATCAAGATGGAATCTATCTACCTCGGTGGTAGAGGAGCAGCCCTATGATGATCATGAGAATCAAGTCCAGAAGTCCATGGCCATAGCAGAGTGAAATAATAGAAAGAGTTTCTATTTATGTTTTCACATCGAACTTGAATCGAATGATTACATCATATGACAGAGACTAGGGTTTGACGAGTTCACCTTAACCCTAATCTGATCGGGGCTCAAGATAGAAGAACTTAATCACACAGGTAGCTGCACCAAGAGGTTCGCATTCAGCTTTGATGGGTTGTCACCATATACTGCTAGGTGTCACTGGTGGATTTTGGGAGCAATTAGAATGATTTAGATGATCGATCATTCTAGCTGTTCGAATCAGAAGAGTTCTGATCCATCGAAAGGAGTTTCGATGATGTTGATGATAGAGATCATGACATATCCCATTACCATACAGAACTGAACCTAACTGGATCACACAAACAAGGGTTTGAATCTGGTGATCATCAGTTGAACTGATCTAGTTCAATTGATCTGAATAAGATTCAATTATGTTCAAGAAAATCGTGCTAGCACTCGATTGAACCTAACGTTCTTCTTTTACTATCACAAATAGTTGTCCTGACTGAGCCAAAAGAGTTTGTGCTCGATTAGAGGCTTTCATTTGGTCTGACTAGAGCTTGTCTAAGTCAGAAAAGGTTATCTTATTTTTTAAGACATTACCTGCCATTTTTGGTCACCTGCCATTTCTTGTCCTTTGACTTTGGTCAAAAGTTGATCTTTGACTGGTCAAACATTGACCATTGACACTTTGACTTTTGTCCATGTGTCACACACCTATTGGAGAGCTGGTGGGGGCCTATCCTCCTACCAGAACCTAGCAAGGAAGAGGGTGCATGCCACCCTTGGTGTGTGCTCATGTTGGAGGCGCCTAGGAGTCCCTATTGGTTAGGGACTCCATCTCCCTTTTGGATTCTGATTAGAGTTCTCCTAATAACTAACTTTGATTGATCTTAGGTGCCCTCTAAGGAGGAATCTAGGAGACTCTATTCCCACCAATCAGATTTAGATCTAATTTCACAAAGAGTTGTGATTGGTTGGGAAGAAGAGGAGTTGGATCTCAGATTGTCTATAAATAAGATCCTGCGCCCAACTCAAAGTGCAATTGAAATCCCACACCCCAAGGCTGCCTCTCTCCTCTTCCTCCATGCCAAACCCACCTTCTCCCTCTCCTCCACATCCAAAAGTGTTTTGGATCTTGGTTGGTGCAATCCAGACGAGAGAAAGGCGATTGAAAGCTAGAAGGCTGTGCTGCTGCAAAGGACAACTACTGATCTTCAAAAGGAGTTTTGAAGATCCTCCAGATCAGATCCAGATCTAATTTTTGGAGATGTAATAGAGAAGAAGAGGATCTCCAGATCAAGCCTGAGTGGATATTGATAGATGCCAGGCACCTGCATGGCTAGATCCAGAATGTTCCACTGCTCACAGGATCATCATCGGGTAATAGGATTTCCCACTTCAAGATAAATTAAATTTGATTTAATTTATCTAATTTTATTTTAATTATTAAAATAATAAGAATCAGATCTAAAATATCCCAGATCTGATCCAGATCAAAGAGAAAAATTTTAAAATATATCTCTTGATCTGATCAGATCTGAACGAATCTAGTCTGGAAAATCAGAATTTTCCTTCACATGGCTCCTTCTCATTTATGATGAATCCAAATGATTTGATAATAACATTGAAACGAGCATTCCAGCTTCGAGATGCTTGCTTAAGTCCATATATGGACCTTTGCAGCTTGCATACCTTGTGATCATTATTATTGGATGTAAAACCTAGCGGTTGTTTCATATAGATATCTTCCTCAAGATATCCATTTAAGAACATCATTTTCACGTCCATCTGCCATATTTCATAATTAAAATAGGCTACAACAGCAACCAATGTGCCAATGGATTTGTGCATAGCTACTGGCGAAAAAGTATCCTAATAGTCAATGCCTTCGCACTGACTATACCCTTTCACTACGAGCCTTGCTTTGAATGTCTCTACATTCCCATCGGCACCTATCTTTCTCTTGAAGATCCATTTACACCCAATAGGTACTATACCTTCAGGTGGATCTACCAAGGTTCAGACTTGGTTCGAGTGCATTGAGTCAATCTCTTGCCTCTAACCATTTCTCAGAGTTGATATCTGATATCACCTCATCATAGGTTTCGGGATCATCACCATGAACCCTATTTTCTATGAGGAACATTTTCTCTACATCCTCTGAAATAGTACCTAAGTATCTTTCAGGAGGATGAGAAATTCTTTCGATCTATGAGGTAGTGATTGGACTGGTTCAATCTGATTGTGTTCCATAGGTTCCTTGGCTTGTAGCTCTTGAAAAACTTTCTCCTCGAGCCTAATCTATCTTTTGATGCCACCATCTTGAATAAACTATTTTTTAAGAAAGATGGCATGTCGACTTGCAATCACATTATGATCTTCCGAAAGATAGAAAAGGTATCCTAATGATTCTTTAGGATATCTAATAAATCAAGCTCTAAAGGACCTTCACTCTAATTTGTCCGCATGTTGTCTCTTGACATGGGCCAAACTATCCCAAATTTTGAGATGACTTAGGCTTGGTTTCTTACCATGCTATATCTCATACGGTGTAGTAGGAACGATTTTAGATAAAATCCAATTCAGTAGATATATAGCGATCAACAGACTATGTCCGCAAAAAAACTCAGGAAGGTCCATGAAGCTCATTATGGATCAAACCATATCTAATGGGGTCTAATTTCTTCCTTCTGAAACCCCATTGAGTTGAGGCATTCCAGGTGGAGTCCATTGAGAGACTATGCCATTGTCCTTAAGATAGTCTAGAAATTTCTGACTAAGGCATTCATCTTCTCGATCTGATCAAAGAATCTTAATGAATTTTTCTATCTATTTTTCTACTTCAGGTCTGAATTTCTTCAATTTTTCAAAAGCTTCAGACTTGTATCGCATCAAATACACATTCCCATATTGAGACAAATCATCGATAAAGATGATGAAGTAGATGTAACTGCCCCTAGTTGGCACATCAAATGGGCAGCATACATCAGTATATACTAGGGCAAGCAAGTCTGTGCCCTTTTCCCATGTCCCACAAAAGAGAGCTGGTCATTTTGCCATGAAGACATGATTCGCAAATTGGATATGACTCAAAAGTCAACAGACTCAATCGTCCGAATTTCTCCAATTTGTTAACCTTGTCTTCAACTACATAACCTAGCCTAAGATGCCAAAGATACCTATCATTTAGACTATCCCTAGATTGCTTTGATCCTATAGCATTTATGTTTTGCTCGATATTGAAATTAAAAACATCAATATATAACTAATATAGACCATTTATAAGAAAATCACTTGTAAATTTATTTTTTTCATAAAGAATATTATAATGATCCTTAAGAAAACTAATTACATAGCCTTCCTATGTTAAACATGAAACAAAAATCAAATTTTTGCTTGCTGTAGGCACATAAAATTAGTTCCTAAGTACAAAATCTAATCCTGATGGTAATCGTAGAGAGTAGGTTTCCACGATCATAGCAGTAACTCTTGCACCATTCTTGACATGTAGGATCATCTCACCATCCCTCAGCCTCCTGGTATCCTCAAGATCCTGCATAGAAGTGCAAAAGTGAGCACTAGAACCAGAGTAAAACATCCAACTGGATGCAGAAGAAATCGTAAGATTAGATTCTATAACGAGCAAACCTCCAAAAGGATCTGCCTCCTTCTTGTTCTTTAGGCTGGCCAGGTAAAGAGGGCAGTTCCACTTTCAATGGTCCTCGGTGTTGCAATAAAAATATTTTTCTTTGTCAGTAGCCTTCTTCTTCGGCTCTGCCTTCTTCTTCTTCCCATCATCTATGTTGTGCTTCTTCACAGACTTCTTCTTCTTTCTAAAAGATTTTTTCTTGAAAGAAGTCCACTCAACAACAAGTATCGAGCCTTTAGAATCTTTCATAGAAAGCTCAGTAGTAACCAACATATTCATAAGCTCAGCTAAGGTATTCTAAAGTTTATGCATATGGTAGTTCATAATGAACTGCCCATACTCATCAGTCAAGGATTGCAGAATTATGTATGTCTGTAGATCTTGATCTAACTTGACACCAAGCTTCTCAAGCTCTTCTACATCCTTGATCATCATTAGACATTGATCTTGGACCGACTATCCATCACGCATTTGAGCCTTAAATAGTCTTTTAGTAACTTGATATTTGATTGTGCAACTCTGTTCATCAAATAACTCTTGTAGGTGAGCCAATATTTGGTGGCTAGTCTTAATGTCTTCATGTTGGCGCTGGAGCTCACCAGACAACGAGCCCAACATGTAGTACTCTACTTTGTTATCTTCATCTATCCACTTCTCGAGAGATGCTCTCTGATCAGTGGATGGATGGGCTAGTAAGGTGGGAGGATCCTATTCCAAAACATTAGTCAACTTCTCTGAACGAAAATAATTTTGAAGTTTTGGAGCCAATCCTTGTAGTTGGGTCTGGTCAGTCTATGGGTGCTAGGATACGGGCTAGTGGGTTGGATGCAAACATCTTCTTATAGAGAGTCAAAGTTTCTAGTTATATTTTATAATTAGACTTAATAAACCAATTTATTTAGGAGTTTCATTTTAAACAAATTAGACTCCCACTCTTTACTCAGATCCCTATACTTTCTTGGTAGAGATGCAAAAATCTCTACGATCATTGATTTCTAGTAGATGGTGCGATCTTATCAATTGGCTCACCACCTCATCTAATAGTTATTGATGATGGATCAATCGATGAGTGGACAACTCTTATCTAATGATTCTCTAATCATGGTGCACCCAAACCTGATCTCTAATTCATGAAGCTTACCGTGCCCAAAATATTGCTCCACTTCTTAGTTAAGTCAGACCCATCATTTGCATGAATTGAATTCTCGATTGGGTCCCTCATCATATTTGGAATTTTGAGCCCAACCCATCCTCCAACCCATAGCATCCAATGACTAATAGACATGATTGCATCTTTTTGATGCAATTGAACCACTATATCCAGCTAAGAACAATCAACCCCTAGAAGGGCCCGCACATCTACAATGGTGAAAGTCCTTAGACTTAATATTTTTTTAGAAAGATTTAATTTAGATCTCTTTAAACTTGACTTGACTTAGTCATAATAATTATGACAAACCTAGTGGCATGGGTTGGCTCGAATTGTGAGCCACCTCAAATCAGAACTGGGTCGACACAAATGGTCAGGTAATTGAGACCAATGGAAGGGATATGCCATTAACTCGACAAAAATGCATTCAGATCGAGTAGCTCTCAATTAATAATCAGACGATCGTATCTGCCAAACTTATCTTAGATATCAAATTATCATATTAGAATCAATTGGGTTAGCCTACAATCCAGGCTTGAACCGTGAAGTCAAATTAGATCTTGACTTGATCGAGTTACATTTCAATGTGATTCAATCTTGACCCATACCTAATTCTATTAGGCTAATCAAATCTAAGCTTTCTTTCATCCCACCTAACCAACTCTTGATTCGATTTGATCAACCGCTAGACCTAATTGAGCTATCTAAGCTCGAACCCAATTTTATGAATATATCTTAGATCTAAAAATTTATAATTCTAGATCTAATTAATTTCATAATCTTATTTTTTAATTAAATTTTGGGTTCATGAACAAAACATGTAACAAAAATTTTAGGATTTCAAGATCTAAAATTTTGTAGAAAAATAAGTTTTGATTTTTGATTAAGGATGAATGCACAGCACCCCTACACACTATAAGAACACCACATCGAATGGGAGGAGAGGATCTTTAAATCCTACTTTATTCTTATGATCGAAAGACCATGGAAAACTCCTTAATCAAAAATATAATTTTCTACTGCACAACTAGTTAGATTACATATCACGTATAAAAAGATCTAACTAATACATGTCTTGCATACATCTCATGTATTATCAATATGCATACTTTCAGATCTAAAATATCATATATTAAATCTAAAAAATTATATTTTAAATTTAATCATATCAAAATTAAAACTATTCTAGATATCTTATAGAACTATTCTATAAATAGTCTAAGCATGCATCTTTCATATCTCATATGAAATAAAATAAAAATTAAAAATTCTATTTTTTATTTTTTAAATCTAGTTACAATAATTATATCATCAAAAAATAAGAATTAAATAGATCTAAAATTATATTTAATCAAATTAAATATATGATCATACTAGACTACACATAGAACTATTCTATACCTAGTCTAGTCATGCATCTCATACATATTAGATCTAATTGATTTAATTTTTTTTAAAATTTTTGATTTTAGATCTAATCACATCTGATGTGACATCTAAATTTTTTAATATTAGATCATAAATAAATATAAAATTAGATCTAAGATAGATATGAAGAACTGCTAACCTGGCTTTGATACTAGTTGAAGAAAAATTCTATTTTCTGACATAGGATCATTCAAATCTGATTAGATCTGAAAGAATATTTTAAATTTTTTTTTTCTAAGATCATAATGAGATCTAAGGCATCTCGAACACCATTGCACAGATGCCAATCTTTTCATAAATTTGATTGGATCTTGTTCTCATATTTATTTCCAACCTTTGGTACATAGAGCAAGGGGAGAGCGAGGTTCAGAGAGGGCATGGAAGATGGAAGGGGCTGCTAGATTTGTGTGCCCTAGAAGCCAAAATTGGCTGATACTTGTTATACACTTCTAAGAATAAAATTATAATTTTGATTATAAATAATAAAATAGATTATTTTCTATCATAATGTGTATTTAGTGTCTGTGATACATCTCTTGAGTTAATGGTAATGTTAATTTTTATTTTCAAGAGTTGAAAATTTAAGACATGAATTTTCATTATTAACTCATAAAATGCTCCTAACCATAGGATCATCATGAGGATGATGATTGATCCGGAAGATTGGTGTACAATCACTTCTTTATAGTAGATGAGTCTTGAGTCTATGGTGTAGAGACACCAGAGCAAAAGTATAAATACTCATTAGAGAATGAAGGCACCAAGCGTGACCACCTCGAGCAGTCATTAGGAAGTCTACCTTCTCATTAATGACTAGCTCAAAGCTGCAGTAGTATGTCTGGTTTTTTAACCTGAGGTGCATCGACAGTTCACCTTGAGAGTGTTATAGTTTGACTACACCATGACTCGATCTCCTAGCCATCCAAAATCCCAAGGTGTATATTGGTTATAGCATGTTCATTGTAGGAATTGGATTGCACCAAGAGAGGATCTATCTACCTCAGTAGATGAGGAGCAGTCCTATGATGATCATGAGAATCAAGTCCATAAGCCCATGGTCATGGTAGAGTGAAATGATAGAAAGAGTTTCTATTAAGGTTTTCACATTGGATTTGAATCAAATGATTAATTCATATGATGGAAATTAGGATTTAACGAGTTCACCTTAACCCTAAATCAATCGCGGCTCAAGATAGAAGAACTTAATCACACATGTAACTGCATCGAAAGATTCATTTTTAGTTCTGATGGGTTGCCACCATATACTGCTAGATGTTACTAGTGGATTTTAGAAGCAATTAGAATGATTTGGATGATCAATCCTTCTAGTTGTCAGAATCAAAAAAATTCTGATCCATAGGAAGGTGTTTCGATGATGTCGATGATAGAGATCATGATATATCTCATTATCATATAGAATTGAACCTAATCAGATCACACAAATAAGGATTTGGATCTAGATATCATCAATTGGACTAACCCAGTTCAATTGATTTGAATTAGATTCAATTAGGTTCAAGAAAATCGTGCTAGCATACGATTGAGCCTAAAGTTCTCCTTCAACAATCAATAAATGTTGTCTAGACTAAGCCAAATATGTTTGGGCTCACTCAGGTACTTTTACTTGGTCTGGCTGAAGCTTGTCCAGGTCAGAAAAGGGTTGTCTTAATTTTTGAGATAAATTTGAGATAACACCTGCCATTTTTCGTTACCTGCTAATTCTTGTCTTTTGACTTTGGTCAAACGTTGATCTTTGACACTTAGACATCTGTCCATGTGTCATGCACCCATACGAGAGTAGATGAGGGTTTTTCCCCTTATTAGAAAGAGGAAAGAAGGGGGTGCATGCCTAGGGAGGCATGCACCCAAGGATAATGATGCCTGGAGTCCCATACAGATGGAACTCCAGGTTGCTTCATGGAATAAACTTAGGTGGTGCCTAAGACTCTACTTTGACCAATCTTGGCACCACCTAAGGATGTTGGAGAGGGGCTCTCATCTTATTGGATCAGATGATGTCATTCCACCAATCAAATTTAGATCTGATTGCACGAAGAAACGTGATTGGTAGGGATGATGTGGCACTGCATGGCGCAGCAGGGTCTATATAAACCCTATCTGCACCTAGGTTTATAGGAGTTCTCCCCTTGCCCATGCCACATAGCCATCTCCCTCTCTCCCTCATGCCTACCTCTGATCCTCTCTCTCCTCTCCATGCCTAAGGGGCTTTGGGTTTCAGTTTGGTATGATCTAGGCAAGAGAAAGGTGACAAGAAAGGAAGAAGGCAGCACTGCTGTAAGAGACGACATCGGATCTTCAAAAGTTGTTTTGAAGACCTTCAAGATTAGATACAGATCTGATCTTTAGAAAAAAGATTGAGAAGGAGGAGACATCTAAATTCTGCCCAAGCGGATACTGATAGAGGTCAGGCGATTGCGTGGCTGCATCCATAACCTCAGACAATCAGCAGGATCATCACAAAGTAATAAGATTACACAAGAACAAGGTATAAATTAAATCTGATTTAATTTAATTTATTTTATTTTATTACATCCATCAAATCAGATCTGAAAAGTATCAGATCTGATTTAGATCTAAGAAAAGAAAATTTGAAATATTTTTCTTGGTTAAATCAGATCTGAACGAACCTGACCTAGAAAATAGATTTTTTCCTTCAGGGATGATAGCCTTTGGGTATGAAAAATTATTTCTTTTGTGAAGAGCCTTGGTGCAAGGGTTCTTATACAAAAGCATAGCACCAATTTAAAGTCCCTCTTTGACCATCAAAATCCTTATTTATTTGACCATTGGAACTCCTAGATCTGATCTCCACAAAAATCCCCAGATCCCATCTGATTTTGATGCCAAAAATCAATCTAGAAGATTGGGCCATGAGTAGATAAGGAAGAGTCCACTATGCCTAGGACTCTTTCCTCAAGAGTTTGATCCAAATCAAACTCTCTCATAACTCAGTCTAGACACTTCCAAAAATTACAAAATTTGGTGCACCCAATGTATGACTCATCCCCTATCACATATCCAAAAAATAGATCAAAAAGATTTCCAAAAAATTTTCTAAAAGCCTCTAATCAGGTGACCCTCAATTCTCTCAATTAGGTCAACTTTTGACCCTAGTCCAATTTGACTATGAATGGATTTAATTTCTATAATTAATCTGACTTGGACTTATTTCAGTCAGATGAAAATAAATCCATTTAAAATACAAGAATAGATCAAATCAAATTTGACTCAGTTGCAATGAATCAGAAAGATTATAGAAGGAGAAAGTCAGGCTCAATCGTGTGCTAGCATGATTATCTTGAACCTGATTGGATCTAATCCAAATCAATCAAATTGGGTTAGCTCAATTGATGACATCCAGATCCAAACCCTTATTTGTGTGGCCCATTTAGGTTCAATTCTGTATGATAATGAGACATGTCACAATCTCCATCATCGACATCATCAAAATACCTTTTGATGGATCAGAACTTTTTTGATTCATATAATTAGAATAATTGATCATCAAAATCATTCTAATTGCTCTCAAAATCCACTAGTGATACTTAGCAGTATATGATGGCAACCCATCATAACTGAAAATGAATCTCTCAGTGCAGTTACCTGTGTGATTGGATTCTTCTATCTTGAGCCCCAACTGGATTAGGATTAAGGTGAACTTGTCAAACCCAACATCAGTCATATAAATTAATCATTCAATTTGAGTCCAATGTAAAACCTTAATAGAAACTTTTTCTATCATCTTCACTCGGCCATGGCCATAGACTTAAGAACTTAATCTCATGATTATCATAGGGCTAATCCTCATCTATCGAGGTAGATAGATACCTTATTGGTGCAATCCAATTTCTACAATGATCATGCTATAGCCAACATATACCTCTAGGTTCCAAATGGCTAGGAGATCGAGTTATGGTGTAGTCAAACTATAGCACCCTCAAGATGAACTGCTGATGCACCTCAGGTCAAAAAACCAGACACACCTACTATAGCATCGAGCCAGTCATCGATGAGAGGGTAGATTTTCTTATGACTACTCAAGATGGTCACACTCAGTACCCTCGTTCTTTAATAAGTACCTGTACTCTCACTTTGGTGTTTCCACACCATAAATTCAAGACACATCTATCTTAAGAAAGAGATCATACACCAACCTTCTAGATTGATCACCATCCTCATGGTGATCCTACGATTGGAAGCAGTTTATAAGTTTATTATGAAAATTCATGTCTTAAATTTTTAACTCTTGAAAATATGAATTATCATTACCGTTAACTCAAAGGATGTATCAGAGACACTTTAAATACATACTATGATAGAAAACAACTCTTTTATTAATTTATAGTTAAAATTATAGAATTATCCTTAGAAGTGTATTACAAGTGTCAGCCAATCTGGCTTCTAGGGCACACATCAAACAAGTGCATGGATTAAGGTCGCTTTCACACTATTTTTTTTCTTTCTCTCTTCTTTCTTTTTTTTTTAAATCTACTGAGCATCTTGGCCTTCCATCCACCATTTGATGTGAACCTCCATACTTAACTTAGGTGCAGAGATCCAGTTACTAAGTTTAGGACAATCTACATATACTCTATCTTTTGCACTTTTTATTTTGGATAGATAGCTCTTTTCTTAAATTCAAATTTCTTTAATTGGGGTATATAGTAATTGCCAATTTTTTAATGATAATTGAATACTTAGTTGGCTTTATAATCAATACTTTACCTCATTAGTGTGCTTGTGTAATTTGAAGTGTTGATAGCTTTTAAATGACTTAAGTAGGCTGCTAAAAGTCTAACCAACTAATCAACTTCTTGATTCGCTACTGTCATTAGCAAATACTTTCTAACTTTATTATCTTTTCTAGTCTATTTTCCTTAAAAAAAATTTTCTTAAAATATGATTTATTCAGACATATATTTTTTTTAAAAGTTATTTTTATTTTTAGTTTTTAATTTTTAATATTTTTTAATTTTTTAAGATTTTATACATATTAAAGATTTTATACATATATATTATATTTTTAATATATATATTTATTTTTAGTTTTAATTTTTTTTACCCTCCAACTTAATCGACATTGTCCTCAATGGAGAAAAAAAATGAAAGGGTTATTGCCCAACTATGCAACCCAAGAGGGGGGGTGAATTAGATTTTTAAAATTTTAAAGCTAATTTAAAGATATCAAGATTGAATGATGATATGCAAGATGTGTGTGTGAAGTGATTTAGGTTAGAAAAAAAATATAAAAAATTAGAGAGCAAGAATTTAATAAATTAAAAAAAAAAAGATAGCAAGCACACCACAAACAAGTAAGATTTATAGTGGTTTGATGCTTTTCTTGCACCTATATCCACTCTCTAAGCTCCTACTTGAAAATTAAAATCCACTAACCGTATTTAAACTGAATACACCATTGGAAACCTCTAACCCTAGCTATCCCAAGCTAGAATACTTTTTTTTTGGGTACAAGCCAACCCAATACAATCCTATTCAAGGTTAGGATCAACCTTCTCAAGTTTTGAAATCCCTCCAAAACTTGAATCAAAATAGTAAAATAAAGTAAAAGATTTAATGACAATCAAATACAAGTTTAGCTCCCTTTGTGAGCAAATAAAATCTTAAGAATGCTTTTCACAATAATGAAGAAAGCTTCTCTGACTTTCTTCAAGGTTGTTAAAGATTTGAAAAAGCTCTTGAGAGGTAGGAGAACTTAAAATGAAGGCTTCTTTGCTTGAAGATAACTTTTGCTTAGGGCTGAAATTGAATCACTCCAATCTCTTGTGTTTTTCCCTATTTAAAGCCTTTTAAATCGTTAATAGGTGGAGGAGAGAATCCTGACAAGATTTGTAGCCATTGGAGATATTAAAAAAAATATTAAAATCTATCAAAATAAGAAAAAATAGTTGTTGCAAAAAAATTTTTATTGTAGGGGTCGACTCATGAGTCGATTGATGGCGCATGGGTCGACTAATGGCACAGGGGTCGACCTCGAGGTTGACCTCTAAGACAAGATTCAAAAAAATAGTCGTTCTATATTTTTAGCCTTTGGAATAGTAGAGGTCGACCCTGGGGTCCATCCTTCGCACAGAGACAGCATGCCAAACAGCCCTTTTCAGCAGGGGATGACCTAGGGGTCGATCCTTTCACTTCAAACTTGATTTTCTTCCGAAATAAGCATCAAAAAATCATGAGACTGCCTCTAGAGGATTAGAAATCTTCTATACTTGCTCTTAGGGCTCTTAGATCAAAACTTAATAAAATTATGATTTTGCTCCTGAAATACAAAATATTTTTTTTCTAAGCTAAATTCATTAGTAATTTCCTCAAATGCTTTGTAATCATCAAAATCAATTCTTGGAGCAACAATCTCTCACTTTTTGATGATGACAAAATATTTGTGCATAAGCAAAAATAAAGCATGTAGAAGCATTGATTTAGGGTTTCAAAAATTTTGAAGGAACATGCTACATCACATACTAGGATATTATATTTAATTATTTGACCAATATGATATCAAGAGCAGTTTGATTATTACTTATAGTCAAGCATTTAAATGATTTGCAAAAGTGTTTGACTTACTTATTTCTTTTGTCAGTTTTACTTCTATTTTATTTTTTTTATCAATTTTACTTTAATTTTTCTTATAGCCCAATTTTATTTACCCTACTTCTTTTCGATATCATCAAGTAACATCTTAAAGGATTTTAAAATTCAAAAATAAAAAAGCCTCCTCCTTAAGTTATTCCATATGTTTTCCTATTAGAACAAGAATTTATAACAAAACTTTCAATTTACAATATCATGATCATAATGAAATTTAGCCAATTAAGAAAGGTTTCATTTCACACCATTCAAATGACATCATCACATATTTACATTCAAATGATTATCAACATCATAAAAAAAAAATACTATAGGCTCATCAAAAGTATTGACATCTGAGAATTTAGGCCACAAAATAACCAAATTCTTGAATACAACGCGACCATCGACGCAAACAGTCCAATAGTACCTATGCCCATAAGTTTGATCCAAAAAAAAAAAATATAACCAACTATGACTTGATCAAAACTCATAGAAATAACTAAGAGATACTAGATCATAACCTAATACAAAAATGACTAAACTAAATCTAGTAGAGATCATGGCTGGAAGCATCTGAATCAGATAAGAAATCAAAGATATGATGGAGTGTGTTATATGACAGATATATCAAATTTAGAAAATTAAATCAAAACTTTAAAAAATTAAATCAAATCAAATAAATCAGCTCTTCTTTAAAAGCTTATCATTTGAAATTTCTTTCTTTACAAAAAAATTAGTTTAAACTCAAATATCAAAGACTCTTCCCCTTTTCGAATGAATATGATTCTTTGAATAGATTGTCAAGTATGTACTTCTAAGTTTTTAGAGGATTAAAGCTTTTCAAAGATTTGAATAGTAAAATCAAGCACAATATTTAATTCATTATTCATTTTTTTCCTTTTCTTAAATAAATTTTAGTTAATTAAGCTCCAAAAAGATATATATCAGAAATGTCTCGAGCAAAATAAAGATAGTATCAGAGCAAAAATAATTTCACAAAGATTTCTAAAGGCACATTAAAAATTTTGTATTATATTCATATTTTTAAATGAGTTTCAAAATTAGAAGTATGTATCAAAATTAATTTTTTTTTGAAATGAGAATATATTTCAAATTAGTTTTAACTCTAATTAGTTATCAAAAATAATTTGGCAATCAAATCAATTAAATTTAAACTGAATAATCACTTGAAGGCTTAAGTTAAAAGGATCATAAAATAATAAAAGTTCATTATCCTTAACTCAAATTAATTAGAATATTTAGTCAAGGCTAACTAGATAATATTTAACAAACAAACATCTTTCTCCTTATTTTTTAAGAGTAAATACTAGAAAATTCGTCACATAATATTTTCTCCCCCTCTTTTTCATAATTATTATTAGATAAATTTATCTTTTAGCTTTTCTTCTCCATTTTGAAAGAACATAATAAATTTAGAATGAATATCTTTTTTTTTAATTCTATTTATGAACAACATGAATTAAAAATACATCTTCCTCTTTTTGGATAATATAAATGCATTAAATAAATTTATTTTGAACTTCAAAGATTCAAGAGAGATGAAACATTTCAAAGATTAAAGATTTTAAATAGATCATTCAAAGCAAATTATACGATATATTCAGTTTTCAGGGATCATCACTTTTTCTCTTTTATTATTATATATATATTAAGATCAATAAAATACAAGATAAATATCAAGCTGTCTGTTATCAATTGATTAAAAACTAAAGTATTCTTTGAATATTTGATTTTAATAGCTTTTTTGAAATATTTTGCTTGACATCAATATCAAAAGACTTAAAAAGAGTATTTTTTTAAGTTTATTGTTTAAAATTAATCAATCTAAACAAGACATGAATATTCATCAATAATCCTCTTTTAAGATAAAAATAATTTTTTGATACTAACTAATTTTAAAAAAAATATAATCAAAATGTGTAAAATATAAATAATTGCTTAAAATAAATCAAATGATCAAAATCATTAGAATGCTCAAATAAATTCATGAGATAAATGAAGTATAATTGTTTATCCATGATTTTTCTTATTAAGTTTAAAAATAATTTTTCTTCTTATGGTCAAGAAAAAAATAAGATAATTTTTAACTTAAAGCAATGAAATTAATTCTCGGGGACTGATCCAAAAATATTAGTAGAGGATAAGTTGGGATCAAAAGAAGGATATTTAAGCAAAAGAATCTAGAATTCCAAATTCTCTCCTAATTTCATAAAATTTATCTTCACTCAGTAAAAATATTAGCCAATTATTTTTTAGTAGAAACATATTCAAGAATTATATCATTATTTTGAACATATTCTCTTTTGAAATTATGTCTTATTTCATAGTGTTTTGATCTAAAGTGTTGGATTGGATTCTTAGTTAGATTTATGACACCAGTATTATCATATCTTATGGAAGTTTTATTTAGTTTGATGCCAAAGTCCTCAAGATATTGCTTAATCCACAAGATTTGAGCACAGCAACTTTCGACTGTAATGTATTCAACCTCGACCGTAGACAATACTACCGAATTTTATTTTTTACTAAACCAAGAGATTAAGTTAACTCCTAAAAATTGATAAATTTTATTAGTGCTTTTTCTATCTAATTTATATCCAACAAAGTCTGCATCTGAATATCCAATTAAATCAATTTATAAATTTTTAAAGTACCATAAACCTATGAATTGAGTTTCTTTTAGGTATTTAAGTATATTTTTTACAGCATTTAAATATGATTCTTTTGGATTAGATTAAAATCATACACATAAATAAATACTAAACATGATATCTAGTCCACTAGCAATTAAATACAATAAAGAATGAATCATGTCTCTATAAAGTTTTTGATCAACACTTTTACCTCCTTCATCCTTGTCAAGCTTACATGATGGACTCATGGGGGTACTAATTGCTTTAGAGCTCTCCATCCTAATGAAGGGAAAAATCTTGTTTCCTGGGTCAGATTCATTCAGATCTGATTGGATCAAGAGGGATATTTCAAAAAAAAATTTTCTTAGATCCAAATCAGATCTGAGACTCTTCAGATATGATTTTATCGATCTGATAAAATAAAATAAATTAAATCTAATATAATTTTACCTTATTATGGGTTATCCTATTATCCTATGATGATCCCGATGTTTGCCTAAGATTCTAGTTGTAGCCATGCAAGTGCCTGGCCTCTATCAGTATCCACTCGGGCAGGATCTAGAGATCTTCTCCTTCTCAATCTCTCCTCCAAAAATTAGATCTGGATCTGATCTTGAAGATCTTCAAAATGACTTTTGAAGATTAGTCATTGTCTTTTACAGCAGTGCTGCCTTCTTCTTTTTCTGTCATCTTTCTCTTGCTCGGATCGCACCAAACTTGCGCCCAAAAACTCTTGGATGTGGATAGGAGAGAGAGGATCTGAAGGTGGCATGGAGAAGGAGGGAGAGAAGCCTTGTCGCATGGGCAAAGAATAGAACCTCTTAATCCTAGGTGCAGATAGGGTTTATATAGACCTTGCTACTCCATGTAGTGCCACATCATCCTGGCCAATCACTGCTTTTTATGCAATCAGATCTAAATCTGATTGACGGGATGACATTATCTGATCCAATCAGATTGGAGTCCCTCACAAACCTCCTTAGGTGGTGACAAGATAGGTCAAAAAAGACTCTTTGAAGCCACCCAAGATGAAGCAAGAAGCAACCTAGAGTCCCATCTATTTGGGACTCCAGACGTGATCCTCATGGAGCGCACGCCTCCCTAGGCATGCACTCCCTCTTTTTCTACTTTTTAGTAGGAGGAAAAAGCCCCATGTTCTTTTCTTTGCGTGCACGACATATGGACAGATGTCTAAGTGTCAAAGGTTAATGTTTGACAAAAGTCAAAGGACAAGATTTAGTAGGTGATGGAAAATGGCAGGTGTTATCTCAAATTTATCTCATAAATTAAGACAACCTTTTTCTGATCTGGACAAGCTCCAGTCAGACCAAGTAAAGATTCTTGAGTGAGCCCAAATGCATTTGGCTCAGTCAAGATAAGCTTTAATGATTATTGAAGGAGAACATTAGGCTCAATCGTGTGCTAGCACGATTTTCTTTGAACATAATTGAATCTTATTCAAATCATTTGAACTGGGTTAGTCCAATTGATGATATCCAGATCAAAACCCTTATTTGTATGACCCTGTTATGTTTAGTTCCATATGGTAATGAGATACGTCGCAATCTCTATCATCGACATCATTGAAACACCTTCCGATGGATCAGAAGTTTTTTGATTCAGACAACTAGTATAATTGATCATCCAAATCATTCTAATTGCTCCAAAATTCACAGTGACACCTCAACATTTGGTTATAACCAATCAGAACTAAAAATGAATCTCTCGATGTAGTTATCTGTGTGATTAAGTTCCTCTATCTTGAGCCCTGATTGGATTAGGGGTAAGGTGATCTCGTCAAACACTAATTTCTATCATATGAATTAATCATTCGACTCAAGTCCAATGTGAAAATCCTAATAGAAACTCTTTCTATTATTTCACTTCATGGCCCATGGGCTTATGGACTTGATTCTTGATCATAAGGTGCTCCTAATCTACAGAGGAGATAGATCTCTCTATTGGTGCAATCCAATTCCTACAATGAACATGCTATAGCCAAATACACCTTAGGATTTCCGGATGGCTAAGAAGATCGAGTCATGGAGGTCAAACTATAACAACCTCAAGGTGAACTGTCGATGCATCCTCAAGATCAAAAACCAGAACATACTGCAGCTTTAGCCAGTCATTAGAGAAGGAAACTTCCTATGACTGCTCGAGGTGGTCACGCTCATGTGCCTTCATTCTCTAACGGTACCTACCTTCTTGATGTTTTCTACAATGTAGACCTCGAAGACTAATCTATCTAAAAAAGCAATATAGCACCAACTTCCTGATCAATCACCATCCTCATGATGATCCTATAGTCGGAAGTATTTTATGAGTTAATAATGAAAATTTAAGTCTTAAATTTCCAATTCTTGAAAGTATGAACTATCATAACCATTAATTCAAGGGATGTATCATAGACACTTTCAAATATACATTATGATAGAAAATAATTTATTTTATTATTTATAGTCAAAAATATAATTTTGCCTATAGATGTGTATTACAAGTGTCAGTTAATTCTGGCTTCTAGGGCACATATATCTAACAAACTCCCACTTGACTTAAAGCCAATTGGCTACAAATCTAAGTCCCATCTTCTCAAGGTGGGTTTCGATCTTCTACTAGCCCAATAGCTCTGTGAGTGGGTCTGCCATATTATATGCGGAGTCGATTCTCTTGACCTCGACATAATCTTTTTTGAGATAATCGCGGATGAGGTGATATCACCACTTGATGTGCTTAGATTTTTGGGGAGACCTCGGCTTCTAAGCAAGGGCTATGGCACCATTGTTGTCGCGGTATAGAGGAATGGCATCTGATGGCATCACTCCAATCTCTACGGTGTTTGTTAGTACCAAAATGCCTCCTTTCGTAACTTTTGATGTAGCTGATGTATTCTGCTTCTAGGTCGAATTCGCAATTAGTTCTGCTTAACTCTTCCACTGACAGCACGCACCATTACACATAAACAGACTCATAGAGTGTCGATTTCGATCATCTATATCAGACATAAAATCAAGTCTGTATACCCTAGGACTTGGAGTTCTCCATTACTAAAACCACAACATATTCTTAGTTCTTCTTAAGTACTTAAGGTATCATTTTACCAGAAGTCTAGTGTTCTTCACTTGGATTCGACTGATATCTGCTCGTGACACTCACAGCATGGCCTATATCAGGTCTGTACATAATATGGCATACATGAGGCTCTCTATTCGCAGAAGCATAAGGGATCTTGCTTCTGCATTCAATCTCCTCAAGTGTGTTGGGCCACACTTCTTGGAGAGATGAATCCATGTCTGAAGGATACTATATTTGCTTCTTAGAGTTTTTCATGCTAAACCTCTTAGAAATCCTCTATGTAATTCTTCTGTGAAACGACCCCGGCATCCTATTCGAAATCAAAATAGTCTATAGACTTTGATTCCTTAGAATGAAGGATGGGCCTTCTACCTAGGTCTTTAAATGAAGAATTCTTTAGATAACCACATTTAACCTATGGTCAACCCATGGGAATTATCATTTTCATAAGAAGAGATTATTGATAAAACATTCATAAATTCACCAATAAAATTATTAATTATCAATAATTAAATTCAAATTTTTAAAAGTTAATATCAATTAAATATATAATTTTTGAAAAAATTCATTATTTTTTATTAATTAAAAAATAATCTAAAAAATAATACAAAATTAATAAAAATATTAAAAAATAAATTTTATATCAATAGAAAGAGCTCATTTTTTTTGCTCACAAATGAAATAGAATTTTCAAGTAAACAGAGCTAAAATATAAAAAGAATTGAATTTTTATAAATATAAAATAAATAAAAATTAAATATAAAAAAGAAAAACGGCTCAAGCCGATCTCCGCAAGCGAGCCACATAGCCAAGCCGAGCCATCAACACTCCGCCCCCCCCCACACTCAGCCCGTTGAAGCCATCAGCCGGTCCACAGACTAGGCGTGGACCGCCAGCTCAGCAAATTCCGGCGAATCAGAGATTGCCACGTGGTGGACCTAGACCCCTTAAGGGTCTACAGAAATTTATCGCGGCTCACAAGGGTAATTTAGTCTTTTCGTCCGACAACAGCGGCGCTGATTGGTTGCGGTGTGCGGTGCGGCCGGTCCACGCGGTCCATGGGAACAGTTATTGCGCGATCGGACGGATGTGGTTGTTTGCGGTCAGGATCGGACGGCTGTGGTTGCTTCCGAATTTTATTCAGATACAAACATCACGCGGATCACCATCGGACGGCAGCGCTCGATCCAGGCGATGATCCGACGGTCCAGAACGCTGCCGGCGGTGATCAAGACTCCCGAAGCGCGATTTGCGGCCAGATTTCCTCGATCAAGCGCGATCCAACGGCCAGAATTTAATCCGACCCGATCTGAGCTTATCTGCATCCGATTTTGATGATTTTTGGACCGTTGGATTCCTATTGAACGGCTGGATTTTATCAGATTTATCAGAGTCATATCAGAGCTATTTTGATTCAAATTTTATCCAAATTTATTTGTATTTTGACGATTACAAAGGCATTAGTCCCATATTGCCTTTAGAAAAAATATCCAGCCCTCCTAGCTCTATAAAAAGGACCCCAGGCCATCAGAAATTAACATCTCCGATCAAGGTGAAGCTTTGGTACAGGGCGAAGCCAGGCTATGGGTTAAAGGCTGCTTCGAAGCAACGGGTGCCGAGAAGAAGAGCCGAGCTTCTACACCATCTTTCTGCCAATGCCGATCCAAGATCAGAGATCAGGCTATTTTATTTTATTATTTTTTTCTTTTTAAATTTTATGTATTTAAATTCTAAAATTTTAGTTAATAAAAATTTTATTTTTGCATTTTAATTTCTTATTTTTTATTTTTATTGTAATTTAATTTCTGCACTTTAAATTATTGCTTTGCAAGTAGATGCTAAGATCTAACTAGTAGATCTTAGTACCAAGTTTAAATTCCTGCATCCTTTTAATTTTTGCTTTTTATTTTCCGACTTCACTTTTGATCCCAAAACTCTTCTTTTTTTTCTTTTTCTTTTAAAAATCAAAGATTTCAAATCTAAAAACACTACCTTCCCTGTGGATTCGACCCGACTCACTACTATCTACGCATTTTCAATGATTTTAAGAAGTCGGATTAAACTGATAAACACGGTGTCTTAACGACAGCATCGCGTTCCTATCAAGTTTTTGGCGCCGTTGCCGGGGAAGGTTTTTGATTTTTGATTTTGATTTCTTTGATTTATTTTAAAAATAATTTCGATTTCAAGTTTTTGGCGCCGTTGCCGGGGAAGGTTTTTGATTTTTGATTTTGATTTCTTTGATTTATTAAAAATAATTTCGGCAAACGCACCAAGTTTTTGGCGCCGTTGCCGGGGAAGGCAATAGATATTAAATTTTTTGATCTTCTTTGATTTTTTTTATAAATAAATTATAAATAAAATTTTTATTTTCTTACTAATTTTTTTTATTTATTTTGTAGAAAAAAAAAAAGAACAAGAAAGAATCAGAATTTTGCCTGGTGAGATCAATCCTAACCCTAGTCCTCTTTTCTTTTTATTTATTTATTTATTTATTTTATTTTTAAATTAATTTAAAAAAATATTCCATTTAAACCTAATTAAAAGCCTCATGATAAGATTAGAAACCCTAACTGTTTAGAGCATGCATCATATTAGTTTTATTTTTATCTTTATTTTTATTTTTATTTTTTTTGGTGATTGCTGGAGGCAAGGTAAGCCTTTCAGAATATAATTAGTTGCATGCATCTAGTTTAAATTGCATAAAACCCTTTGATTGAATTTTTTTTTTTTTTCGTGCATATTCATATTAAATCAAATTAAGGGCACAACCCAATTAAACAAGATAAGGTGGGGATTTGATCACCCTTCCTTAGCCCACAAACAACCAACCAGCATCCTGCATTGACCTAAGCCTTTAATTTTAAAATCAATTAGACATCAACCCTAGGAACTCGAGCTCAATAGGACAAGGAATCCTAAGAGTTGAACCGGGTTAGGATAAGTCAATTTGACTGGTGTCTAGGAAAGTGGTTCAGGGACGATTGGGCCCGAAGGAAGGTGGTTTCTAATTGGTTCCGTTCGCTTACCTGGCCAAGCATAATTGGTGTCTAAGGCAAGCAACGGGGGGACTCCCACCGACCTTACACTTACCTGGCTAGTTGATTGGCTAATCCTACACTTGGAGGGCTTGAAGGTGACCTTGGCAGTTAGGAGCTGTCTAGATCTAGGATAACCCTTAGTCAGGATTGATTGACCAACTTGATTGCTAACCAACATTAAATCTAATTAAACCGAATTCTTCTCTTTCTTCTTAGTTCTAGGACTCCTTAGGACCTCTTCTTTAGAACTCTTTTTTCTTTCTTCTCCTTTCTCCTCTAAAAATAAAATAAAATAAAAATTAAACTAACTAAAAATTAATAATTAAATTAAATTAAATTAAATTAAAATTAACAAATAAAAATAATTAAAAAAAATTAATTTTTAATATAATAAAATAATAATAATAATAAAAAATAAAAAAAAAAATTCTAAAAATTTTTAAACCATACATTAGGGTTACACTAATACATGCATGGTAGGAAATCGCTTTTTCTGATTTAGTTGAACTTAATTGAATGGTTGATTCACATTAAACATAATAATCAAATGGCTAATATGAAATCTAATAGTCCAAAAATTAGATAAAGTTGACCTTCTTGATCAGAAAATAGATCAACTCCTAACCCTAGGTCAACAATCTTCTAATTATCAGGAGAGTTATTCAATCTGTGCTAGTCCAACCCATCATGTAAGTGAATATCCTATGACTGCACAGTTTCCATATTTTATCCAAGAACAAGTTCAAGCTACTCAAGGATACTCCAAATTGATTAATGACCCATTTTCAAATTCATATAATTCAGATTGGAGTAACTTTAATTTTTCTTGGACATCCCAACAGACTCAGGCTCAGACCCAAATTTCACTTGAGCAAAATTATCAAAATTATGCCTATAATAATGGTCAGCCTAGTCAGTTTAACCAGCCATCATATTATAATCAGCCTTCATACCCACCTCCTCAACAGACCAATCTAGCTGATGATAGATTTAACCAACTTCAACAATTAATTCTAACTCAACAGCAATCTATCGCCAGACTAGAAGCTCAAATAGGATAATTAGTTGAGTCTAACATGAGGAGAGAACTAGATCAACTACCGAACCTACCAATTTCAAATAACCCACCTAATGACCACCAACCACCTGGATTAAATTATCAATCTAATGTTTCATCTAAGAATCTCCAATTTGAGAATACCAAAGTAATTCCTGAACTTAAAAGCTATAGGATTCTTATGGACCCATACCAAGACCAGGTGAGAGAGGCTAGTACTGATGCTAGCCAAAATGAAAAATTTAGAGGAACTGGTTAGTACTGAGACTAACCACATAGAAGAACCCAAGCCAGGAATTAGTACTGATGCTAGTTCCAGTTTAAATGAGATAGAAATAAGGGAAAAGAGAATAGATGATTTACCCGAGACTTATAAACCTAATGTCCTATTCCCTTCAACCCTAGAAGCTGGTTCTTCTTATAAAAATCAAAAGGCATGTAATGAAATGTCAATGGAGTTGTTTAAGCAGGATCACATTAATTTACCTCCAGAATTAAAACCGCCTTTAGTCACCATTCCAGCACCCATTGAATCAAACTTAACTCCTAAAACTCCATTCATGAGCATTTTAGAAGAAACAAATAGGAGAAATTCTTAATAAACATGGGTCTGAGAATGGAATCATAAAATATATCCCAAAAATTAACAGTGAATATATCAATAATGGGATTAAAAATCAAATCAACTTTCTGAGATTGGCAATCCAAAACCATTGGAATTTGTCAATCCAATATTCGACACAGGATAGTGAGCTACATTGTGTCTGGCTGAAGACGGTAAACTTAGCGCTTGTTGGGAGGCAACCCAATATTTAGTTTTTATCTAATTTATCTTATTTTCTTTTTAGGATAATTTGAATAAGTTGGAGGGAGAGCTCAAATTTGTAAAGGCATGTGCTGGACCAAAAAAATAAATAAATAAATAAATAAATAAATAAATAAAAAATAAAAAAATATATATACTGAGTTAGGTGTATTCTTCCATGTTTTTTATTACATCCTTTATTTTTTCTTCTCCATTGAGGACAATGTCGATTAAGTTGGGGGGAGAGAAAAATAAAAATTTTAAAATTTTAAGTCCTCGAAAAAGTTAGTATTTAGTATTTAGATACTTGATTATGCTTAAGAATCGAATTAAACTAAGCATTTTTAAAAAGAAAATTGATGCACAGATTAGAGAATCTATGAGATATTGAGGAATCAAGTATTAAGAAAATTCAATAAAGAGTTAAGTCCAGAACATAAAAATTTTTTCCTTGGAGCATTTCTAATTATTTCTACTAGCATCAAAGAAAAGTCTACTTTTTATAGGCTTGTGTAGGGTAACTATACGTTTCTTCATATAAAAATTTATTTTAATAAAATAGTTTCCAAGTACTTCTCACTGAGTAACCGGGCCTCTTTGCCTAAGCAAGCATTGAGTTTCGCGTCAAAAGGTGGGAAGGGCAAAGAAGCTCGTTGTAAAGCTAGTCTTAACTCGTAGCCTATTTGATTCGAGCTAGTAAGCCCGAGGGGTATTCTATACCTAGTGCCCTAAAGCCAACTGGTTTGGGAGTCATTGGCCCAAGACTCGCTACATGGATCAAATAGAAAGCTTAAGGAGTTAAGACACTCAATAGTGGTACAACGTTAAAAAAAAAAAAAAAAAAAAAAAAAAAAAAAAAAAGAAACATTGGTTTCCCACCGAGTAACCGGGTCCCGTTGCCTAAGTAAGCAATGATATTCGCATCAAAAAGTGGGCAATGTGAAAATAAAAATTAATAAATGAAGGATGGAAGTAGCAATACACCTGCCTATATGAAAGTTTAGACAAATCAGAGATAAAAGTGGAATAATTTAGAAAAAGTTCTGAAAAATTTAATGTTCTTTACTTAATTTTTCTATTGATAAGTATTAATACCCCAATGATATATCTCATTTAAGCTCTACTGAATATCAATGGCCATTTTGAAAATTGCTTAGGTAAAATTCGAAACTCTAAAGTTAAAAGGTATTTAAAACTAAATTCTTTCTTTACTCGAGGACGAGCAAAGCTTAAGTTGGGGGGTGTGATAAGCATCATAAATTCACCAATAAAAGTATTAATTTATTAATTAATTTATATTAATTTTTAAGAATTAATAATCAATTTATATATAATTTTTGAAAAATTCATATTTTTATTAATTAAAAAATTAATTAAAAAATAATAAAAATTAATAAAAATTAAAAAATAAAATTTTATTATCAATAGAAAGAGCTCATTTTTTTGATCACAACGAAATAAATTTCAAGTAAAACGGAGCTAAAATGGAAAAGATATGAATTTTTAAAAATATAAAATAAATAAAAATTAAATAAAAAAAAGAAAATGGCTCAGCCGGCTCCGCAAGCCGAGCCACCAAGCCAAGCCAAGCCATCAAGCCGACTCAGCCGTTGAAGCCATCAGCCGGTCCACGATCCAGGCGTGGACCGCCAGCTCAGCAAATTCCGGCGAATCAGAGATTGCCACGTGGTGGACCTAGACCCCTTAAGGGTCTACAGAAATTTATCGCGGCTCACAAGGGTAATTTAGTCTTTTCGTCCGACAACAGCGGCGCTGATTGGTTGCGGTGTGCGGTGCGGCCGGTCCACGCGGTCCATGGGAACAGTTATTGCGCGATCGGACGGATGTGGTTGTTTGCGGTCAGGATCGGACGGCTGTGGTTGCTTCCGAATTTTATTCAGATACAAACATCACGCGGATCACCATCGGACGGCAGCGCTCGATCCAGGCGATGATCCGACGGTCCAGAATGCTGCCGGCGGTGATCAAGACTCCCGAAGCACGATTTGCGGCCAGATTTCCTCGATCAAGCGCGATCCAACGGCCAGAATTTAATCCGACCCGATCTGAGCTTATCTGCATCCGATTTTGATGATTTTTGGACCGTTGGATTCCTATTGAATGGCTGGATTTTATCAGATTTATCAGAGTCATATCAGAGCTATTTTGATTCAAATTTTATCCAAATTTATTTGTATTTTGACGATTACAAAGGCATTAGTCCCATATTGCCTTTAGAAAAAATATCCAGCCCTCCTAGCTCTATAAAAAGGACCCCAGGCCATCAGAAATCAACATCTCCGATCAAGGTGAAGCTTTGGTACAGGGCGAAGCCAGGCTATGGGTTAAAGGCTGCTTCGAAGCAACGGGTGCCGAGAAGAAGAGCCGAGCTTCTACACCATCTTTCTGCCAATGCCGATCCAAGATCAGAGATCAGGCTATTTTATTTTATTTCTTTTCTTTTTAAATTTTATGTATTTAAATTCTAAAATTTTAATTAATAAAAATTTTATTTTTGCATTTTAATTTCTTGCTTTTTATTTTTATTGTAATTTAATTTCTGCACTTTAATTATTATTGCTTTTTTGCAAGTAGATGCTAAGATCTAACTAGTAGATCTTAGTACCAAGTTTAAATTCCTGCATCTTTTAATTTTTATTTTCAATTTTCCGACTTCACTTTTGATTTCCAAAATTCAAATCATTTTCTTTTTCTTTTCAAAAAAAAATCAAAGATTTCAAATCTAAAAACACTACCTTCCCTGTGGATTCGACCCGACTCACTACTATCTACGCATTTTCAATGATTTTAAGAAGTCGGATTAAACTGATAAACACGGTGTCTTAACGACAGCATCGCGTTTCATCCATGCTAAGCCTTTACTTATCTTGATAGTCAATGCCTTTGCACTTGACTATAACCTTTTGCCACTAATCTAGCTTTGAATGTCTCCACATTCCCATCTGCACCAATCTTTCTCTTGTAAGATCCATTTACACCCAATAGGTACTATACCTTCTAGGTGGATCTACCAAGGTCCAGACTTGGTTTGAGTGCATCGAGTCAATTTCTGACTTCATTGCCTCTAACCATTTCTCAGAGTCGATATCTGATATCGCCTCATTGTAGGTTTTGAGATCACCATGAGCACCATTACCTATGAGGAACATTTTCTCTACTTCCTCTGAAATAGTACCTAAGTACCTCTCAGGAGGGATGGAAAATCCTTTTCGATCTATGAGGTGGAGGAGGTAGTGATTGTATTGGCTCAACCTGATTTGGTTCCAATGGGGTCCTTAGCTCGTTGCTCTTGTGAGACTTTCTCATCGAAGCTTGAATCTGCTTTCCAATGCTGCTATCTTGAATAAACTATTTTTCAAGAAAGATGGCATGTCGACTCACAATCACATTGTGGTCTTCTGGAATGTAGAAATAGTATCCTAATGACTCTTTAGGATATCCTATGAATCGAGCTCTAAAGGACCTAAACTCTAACTTGTCCGCTTGTTGTCTTTTGACATGAGCCGGACAACCCCAAATTCTGAGATGACTCAGACTTGATTTCTTACCATGCCATATCTCATACGGTGTGGTAGGAACGATTTTAGAAAGGAATCCCTATTCAGTAAATATATTGCAAGTTAATAAACTATAATTTCCCAAAAAAAATTAGGAAGGTCTGTGAAGCTCATCATGGATCGGAACCATATCTAATAGGATTTGATTTCTCCATTCTGAAACTCCGTTGAGTTGAGGTGTTTCCTGGTGGAGTCCATTGAGAGACTATGCCATTTTGCTTAGAGATAGTTCTAGGAATTTTCGACTAAGGTATTCACCTCCTCGATCTGATCGAAGAACCTTAATGGATTTTTTAGTTTGCTTTTTCTACTTCATGTCTGAATTCTTTGAACTTTTCAAAAGCTTCAGACTTGTGTCTCATAAGATACACATATCCCATACCTAGAGATAAATCATCGATAAAGGTTAATGAAGTAGACAAAATTGCCTCTAGCCGGCACATCAAATGGGCCGCACACATCAGTATGTACTAGGGCAAGGAGATCTGTGGCCCTTTCCCCATGTCCTATAAAAAAGGAAAGTTTAGTCATTTTGCCATTGAAGACAAGATTCACAAGTTGGATATGACTCGAAAGTCAATGGACTCAATAGCCCATTTTTCTCCAATTTGTTAATCCTATCTTCTGCTATATGACCTAATCTCAGGTGCCATAGATACCTATCATTTGGACTATCCCTAGGTCATTTTACGGCATTCACATTTTGCTCGATAGTTAAAATAGATACATCAATATGTAACTATAGAAGACCGTTAATGAAGGAAACCACTTTGCAATTTTATTTCTTTCATAAAGAATGTTACAATGGTCCTTAAAGAAAACTAATTACATAACCTTCTTGTGCTAAGCATGAAACAGAAATCAAATTCCTGCTTGCTGCAGGCACATAATAATAATTCCTTAAGCACTAAATCTAAGCCAGATGGTAGTCGAAGAGGGTAGGTTCCCACGGCCATAGTAGCAACCCTTGCTCCATTTTTGATACGTAGGATCATCTCACCATCCCTCAGCCTCCTGCTATTCTCAAGATCCTACATGAAAGTTCACAAATGAGCACTAGAACCAGAGTCAAGCATCCAACTGGATGCAGAAGAAATCATAAGATTAGATTTAATAACGAGCATACCTCTAGAAGGACCTATCTTCTTCTTATTCTTTAAGGTAGCCAGATATGTGGGGTAGTTCTGCTTTCAATGGCCGTCAATATTACAATGAAAATACTTTTCTTTTTTAGCGGCCTTCTTCTTCAGCTCTGCCTTCCTTTTCATTCCACCTTCCACCTTCTGCCTTTTCACAGACTTCTTCTTCTTTTTAAAAGACTTTCTCTTAGAAGAAGTCCATTCCATAGCAAGTACTGAGCCTTTAGAATCTTTCATAGAAAGCTCAGCAGGTAACCAGCATATTCATTAAGCTCGGCCAGAGTAATTCTTGAAGTTTATGCATATGGTAATTCATGATGAACTTGCCCATATGCATCAGTCAAGGATTGCAGAATTAATATCATTCTGCAGATCCAAGATCTAACTTCACACCGAGCTTCTCAAGCTCTTCAAAGTCCTTGATCATCATCAAATAATGATCTTGGACTAAGTGCGCATCACGCATTTTAGCCTTAAATAGTCATTTAGTGACTTGATATTTGCCTGCATGACTCTGCTCACCAAACAACTCTTACAGGTGAGCCAACATTTGGCGAGCAGTCTTGATATCTTCATGTTGGTGCTGGAGCTCATCAGACATCGAGCCCAACATGTAGTATCTGACCTTGCTTATCTTTATCCATCCATTTGTCAAGAGATGCTCTCTGTTCAGTGGATGGATGGGTTGATAAGATGGGAGGATCCTGCTCTAATACATGAGTTAACTTTTTAAAATTTAGAATGATTTTAAAGTTTCAGAGCCAATCCTTGTAATTAGGTCCAGTCAGTCTATGGGTGTCCAGGATACGAGCTAGTGGATTGGATGCAGATATTTTTCTTTATTCTGTAGAGAGTTAAAGTTTCTAGTTATATTTTGTAATTAAGACTTGACCAATTTGTTTAGAAGTTATATTTTTAAATAAATTAGTTCCCACTATTTTCATCGGATCTCTATACTTTCTTTGTAGAGATGTGAAAATCTTGATGATTAATGATTTCTAGTGGATGGTGCAGTCCCACCAACTGACTCATCACCTCACCTAATAGTTATTGGTGATGGGTTAGCCAATGAGTGAACAACTCTTGTTCAATGATTCTCTAATCATGGTGCACCCAAACTTGGTCTCTAATTCATGAATCTCACCGTATCCAAAATATTGATCCACTCCTTAGTTAAGTCAGACCCACCATTTGCATAGATTGAATTCCTAATTGGGTCTCTCACCGTATCCGGAATATTGAGTCCCAACTCATCCTCCAGCCCATAGCATCCAATGCCTAATAGACATGGTTGCATCTTTTCATGCAACTGAGCCACTGTATCCAGTCGAGAATAATCAACCCGGGAAGGGCCCGCACATCTACAATGGTGGAAGACCTCAGACTTAATCTTTTCTTAGGAAGAATTGATTTAGGTCTCATTAAACTAGACTTGATCATAGTCATAACAATTATGACTAACCTAGTGGCATGGGTTAGCTCGGATTATTAGCCACCTCAGATCAAGACTGAGTCAACAGATATGGCTAGGTAAGTGAGACCGGTGGAAGGGATATGCCATTAACTCGATAAGAATGCATTCGAGTTCGAGTAGCTTCCAATTAAAAATCAGTCGATCGTATCTGCCAAACTTACCTTAGACACCAAATTGTTGAGCCAGAATCCAATTAGGGTTAGCCTACAATCCAGACTCTAACCTCTGAGCCTAATTAGGTCTTGCTTGATCGATCACTCATGTGACTCGATCTTGACCCAGACTTAATCCTATTAGGCTGGTCAATTTAAGCATTGTTGATCCCATCTAACCAACTCTTGATTCGGTTTGATCAACCGCTTAGACCTAATTGAGCTACCCAAGCCCGAACCCAGTATTATGAATATGTCTTAGATCTAAAATTCTTAATTTTAGATCTAATTAATATTTTATAATCTTAATTCTTAATTAAGTTTAGGGTTCATAAATAAAATATGCACAATAAATCCTAGGATTTCAGGATCTAGGATTTTGCAGAAAGTAAGTTTTGGGTTTCTGATTAAGGACGAACATGCAGCACCCCTACACATCATAAGAACACCCCATCGAATGGAAGGAGAGGGCCTTTAAATCCCTTCTTCATTCTTATGACCGGACGGCCAAGAGGAATGCCTTAATCAGGAAACATGATGAATACTACTAAAACTAGTTAGATCTATATCATATATCTCATATACAAAAAATTAGATCTAACTCAAAAATGGCATATTTTGCATACATCTCATGTATCATATCATGCATATTTTTAGATCTAAATTATCTCATAATAATCTAAAAAATTAGATTTAAATTGAATCATATCAAAATAAATTCTAATCTAGATAACTTATGTAGAACTATTCTACAACTAGTCTAGACATGCATCAATCATATCTCATATGAAATTAAAATTAAATAATTATTTTCTATTTTTTAGATCTTATTATAATATTTATAATATCAAAAAAATAATAAATAAATAGATCTAAAAATTATAATTAATCAAATTAAAATTATGATTATGCAAGACTATTCTATAGAACTAATTCTATTCCTAGAACTAGTCATGCATCTCTTACATCTTAGATCTAAATTATTTAATTTTAATTTTTTTTAATTTTAGATCTAATCACATCTCATGTGACATCTAAAATCATCTAATTATTAGATTAAAAATAAATTTTAAAATTAGATCTAAATAATTTGGAAACCTTGGCTCTGATACCAGTTGAAGGAGAAATCTTTGATTTCCTGGGTCCAGGTTCGTTCAGATCTGATTGGATCAAGAGGGATATTTCAAAAAAAAAAAAATTTTAAATCTAAATTAGATCTGAGATTCTTCAAATTTGATTTTATCAATCTAATAAAATAAATTAAATCTAATTTAATTATACCTTGTTATGTGTAATCTTATTATCTTGTGATGATCTCGATGTTTTTCTGAGGTTCTGGATGTAGCCACGCAAGTGCCTGACCTCTACCGATATCCACTCGAGCAGCATCTGGAGATCTTCTCCTTCTCAATCTCTTCTCTAAAAATTAGATCTGAATCTGATCTTGAAGATTTTCAAAATAGCTTTTGAAGATTAGCCATTGTCTCTTGCAGCAGTGTTGCCTTCTTCCTTTTCTATCGGCTTTCTCTTGCTCGGATCGCACCAAACTTGTGCCCAAAAACTCTTGGACGTCGATAGAGAGAGAGGATCTAAAGGTGGAATGGAGAGGGAGGGAGAGAATTCTTGTGGCATGGGCAAAGGGGAGAACCTCTCAATCCTAGGCGCAGATAGGATTTATATAGACCCTGCTGCGTCCTGTAGTGCCACATCATTCCGATCAATCATGGCTCTTTGTACAATTAGATCTAAATCTGATTAGTGGGATGATATCATTTGATCCAATCAGATTAAAGTTTCTCACAAACCTCCTTAGGTGGTGCCAAGATTGGTCAAAGAAGACTCTTTGGCGCCACCTAAGTTGAAAGCATGAAGTAACCTGGAGTCCCATCTGTTTGGGACTCTAGACATGATCCTCATAGGGCACACGCCTCCCTAGGCATGCATCCCCTCCCTTTCTACTTTTTAGTAGAAGGACAAAGCCCCATGTTCTCTCATATAGATGCATGATACATGGGCAGATGTCTAGGTATCAAAGGTCAATGTTTGACCAAAGTCAAAGGACAAGATTCAGCAAGTAACCAAAAATGGCAGGTGTTGTCTTAAATTTATCTCATAAATTAAGATAATCCTTTTCTAACCTGAACAAGCTTCAGTCAGATCAAGTAAAGATTTTTGAGTAAGCCCAAACATATTTGGCTCAGTCGAGACAAGCTTTAATGATTATTAAAGGAGAACATTAGGCTTAATCATGTGCTAGCACGATTTTCTTGAACCTAATTGAATCTTATTTAAATCAATTGAACTGGATTAGTCTCAATTGATGATCATCCAGATCCAAACCCTTATTTGTGTGACCTAGTTAGGTTCAGTTCTATATGGTAATGAGGATATGTCATGATCTCTATCATCGACATCATCGAAACACCTTTCGATGGATCAGAACTTTTCTGATTCAGACAACTAGTAATGATCGATCATCTAAATCATTCTAATTGCTCTCCAAAATCCACCAGTGACACCTAGCAGTATATGGTGGCAACCCATCAGAACTGAAAATGAACCTCTTGGTGCAGCTACCTATGTGATTAAGTTTCTCTATCTTGAGCCCTGATCGGATTAGGGTTAAGGTGATCTCGTCAAACCCTAATTTCCATCATATGAATGTAATCATTCGATTCAAGTCCAATGTGAAAATCCTAAATAGAAACTCTTTCTATTATTTCACTCTTCCATGGCCATGGGCTTATGGACTTGATTCTCATGATCATCATAGGGCTGCTCCTGATCTACCAAGAGGTAGATAGATCTCCATATTGGTGCAATCCAATTCCTACAATGAACATGCTATAGCCAACATACACCTCAGAATTCTGAATGGCTAGGAGATCGAGTTATGGTGTAGTCAAACTATAACACCCTCAAGGTGAACTATCGATGCACCTCAGGTCAAAGAATCCAGACACACCACTACAGCTTCGAGCTAGTCATCGATGAGAAGGTAGACTTCCTCATGACTGCTCGAGGTGGTCACGCTCAGTGTCCCTCGTTCTCTAACGAGTATCCTATACTCTCGCTCCGATGTCTCCTATACCGTAGACTCAAGACTCATCTATCCTAAAGAAGCGATTGTACACTAATCTTTTGGATCAATCACCATCCTCATGATGATCCTACGGTCGGAAGCATTTTATGAGTTAATAATGAAAATTCATGTCTTAAATTTTCAACTCTTGGAAATATGAACTATCATTATCATTAACTCAAGGGATGTATCACAGACACTTTTAAATACACATTATGATAGAAAATAATCTATTTTATTATTTATAGTCAAAATTATAATTTTGCCTTTAAATGTGTATTACAAGTGTCAGCCAATTCTGGCTTCTAGGACACATATATCTAATACCTAAATCTTTTGAGTAGTTCTCTTGTGTACTTGCTTTGAGTGGTGGAGATCCCTTCTTTTGTTTGTTCGATTTGAAGTCTGAGGAAGAATGTTAGTTCACTCATCATGCTCATCTCGAACTCCCCCTGCATAAGCTTAGCAAAATCTTGACATAAAGTTTCATTAGTAGATCTAAATATAATGTCATCAATATATATTTATATTACTAAGATGTCCTCATAATCTCTTTTAATGAAAAGAGTTGTATCCACATTTTCTCTTAAAAATTCATTATTAAGCAAGAATTTACTTAGTCTTTCATACCAAGCCCTAGGTGCTTGTTTTAAACCATATAATGCTTTGTTTAATCTAAAAACATAATTTAGAAAAGCATGATTTTCAAAACCAGGAGGTTGTTCTACATAAACTTCTTTGGCAACATATCCATTTAGAAAAGCACTTTTAACATCCATTTAAAATAGCTTGAAATTCAAAAGGCATGCATAAGCGAGTAAAAGTCTAATTGCTTCTAGTCTAGCAACTGGTGCAAAGGTTTCGTCAAAATCAAATTTCTCTTCTTGATTATAATCCTTTGCGACTAATCTTGCTTTATTCCTAATTATATTTCTATTTTCATCCAATTTATTTCTATATACCCACTTTGTACCAATTATTGGATAATTTTTAGGCTTGATACTAAGGATCATATATTATTTATTTCGAATTGATTAAGTCCTCTTGTATTGTATTTATCCAATTATAATCCTTTTCAGCTTCATCAATGGTTTTGAGTTCAAAATGAGAAACAAATGCAAAATGATTGTATGCATCTCTAAGTGAATAGCGAGTTCTTACCCCATGTGTAGGATCACCAATAATTAGTTCTTTGGGATGATTGTGAACATACATCCATTCTTTTGGAAGATCATTTGTACCTTGAGGTTGTTGCCCTTCACGCTTAATTTCTTGCTTGTCTTTATGATTCTCTTCATTTTGAATTATTGAATCCTTTGGGTGATCTCCTTCATTCTTTCTATAAGTGGATCTGCATCATCAATACCCTCACTCTTCCTTGATGGAAGATCATTAGTTTCATCAAAAACAACATGTATTGACTCCTCTACTACTAAGGTTCTTTTGTTAAAAACTCTAAAAGCTTTACTAGAAGAGGAGTAACCAAGAAAAATAGCTTCATCATATTTTGCATCAAATTTACCTAATTTTCCTTACCATTGCTCAAAATAAAACATTGGCGACCAAAAATATGAAAAAATGCAATGTTAGATTTTCTTCCTTTCCAAAGCTCATAAGATGTTTTCTTTAAAATTGGTCTGATTTGGGAATGGTTTAAGATGTAACATGCTGTATTAATTGCATCCACTCAGAAGTATCTTAAAAGGTTGCTTTCACATAGCATAGTATGGGTCATTTCTTCTAGAGTTCTATTTTTTTTTCTACTACTCCATTTTGTTGGGGTGTCTTAGGTGCTAAAAAATTATGGTTAATTTCTTTTTCATCATAAAATTTTTTAAAATCTTGATTTTTAAATTTGGTTTCATGATCACTTCGAATGCTTTGAATTAAAAATTCTTTTTTATTTGTAATTTTTTGATAAAACTTTGTAAAATTATGAAAAGTTTCATCTTTTTGTGCCAAAAAGAAAATCCATGTAAAACATCAGTATTCATCGATAATTACAAAATCATAATATTTTCCTCCTAAGCTTACTATTCTTGTAGGACCAAACAAATCCATCTGCAAAAGTTTCAATGGCCTAGAAGTTGAAACAATGTTCTTAGATTTGAATGAAACTCTTATTTGTTTACCTACTTAGCATGCATCATAAATTTTATCTTTTTTAAAGTTCAATTTTGGTAAATCAGTAACTAATTTCTTTTTGATAAGCTTTGAAAGTGAATGCATACTAATGTATGCAAACCGACGATGCCAAAGCCAACTAGTCTCATTAATTTTAGCATTCATAGCTACTAAACATTGCATGTTTATCATAGAAAGATCATTCAAATCTACCATATAAACATTACCATGCCTATGACCAACAAACTTAATGCCATCATCATTGGAACTAGTTACAATACACAATGAAGATTCAAAAATAACTTTGTAACCCTTATCACAAAGTTGACTAATACTTAAGAGATTGTGTTTTAAACCATCTACTAATAAAATATTTTCAATATACTTGGAGGGAGTGATACCGACATTATCTATACCAATGATCTTTTCTTTGCCATTATCTCCAAATGTAACCATCCCTCCATTTTTAGCATCAAGCATGATGAATTGGGACTCATCACCGGTCATGTGACTTGAGCATTTGCTGTCAAGATACCATCTTCGATTTTCTTCTTTGGATGCAAGACACACCTAAATGCAAAATCAAGTCCTTACTCTAGGTACCCAAGTTTTCTTGGATCCCTTAAGGTTAGTCACAATGGTTCCTTTTGGAACCCATATTTTCTTTACATTGAATTGTTAGAAAAGCATGTATAATATTTGTGTCCTAGTTTACCATATTTAAAGTAATTAATATTTAAAAATTTATTATTTTATGAATTTATAAAAATATTTTTCAAAAATTTTTATTTTTTTAGGGGATTATAGCCTAGACCAGTCTTATTATAAACGATCTTCTGATTTTCAAGAATCATATGAAGTTTATTTGAACTCAAAGTAAATTTTTCAACTATCAATTTTAAATTACTAATTTTATTTTTCAAATTTAGATTCTGTTAAGTTAAAACTAATTTTTCACTTTAGATAGTTTCATTTTCTTTTAGCAAGACTTAATTTTTTAATTTTAGTTCATTATTTTTAGTTCCTAACTTTTTTTAAATCATCTACTAAATCATAGAAGGCTTCTTGAAGTTCTTCAAATATAAATTCATTTGAGATTTCAGCACTTACCTCATTCTCATTTACCATAAGGCATAGGTTGGCTTGTTCATGAGCATCTTCCTCTTCGGAGCATGAATCATCACTATCACTTCATGTTGTCATCATAGCCTTTTTTTTGTATTTCTTGGAAACCTTTTAAGTTGAGAACATTCAGACCTAAAGTGCCCCGGCTTCTTACATTCATAGCAAATAAGGGATTGCTCCCTATCTTTTTTCTTGCTATGCTCCCCTTTAGTATGTAGCCTCTTTCTCATCCCTTGTTTTCTCTTTAAAAATCTCTTGAACTTTCTTATGATGAGGGATATTTTTTCATCTTGTTCTTCATCTTTTATTTCATTGGATTTCTCATCTTATTGAGTGGTGGATTTAAGAACTATTATCTTCTTTTCTTGACATCTTCTTCTTGATGTTGTTTCATACTTAGCTCGTGCATCATTAGTGATCCTAAAAGCTTCTTCAAGGATAAAACATTTAGATCTTTGGCTTCTTGGATTGTAGTCACTTTGGCCTTCAATATCCTTGGCAAAGACCTAAGAATCTTCCTCACAAGATCATTGTTAGAATAAGACTTGTCAAGTCTTTTAAGACCATTTATAATATCCATAAATCTAGTAAACATTATAGTTATTGACTCATCATGCTCTATTTTGAAAAGTTCATATTTGTGCACAAGCATATTAAATTTTGACTCCTTAACTTGATTAGTATCTTCATGAGTTACTTCTAACCTATCTCATATTTCCTTAGCCAACATGCATATTGAAATATGATTAAATTTATTAGCATCTAAAGCACAATATAAAACATTCATGGCTCTTGCATTGAGTTGAGCCATTTTCTTATCAATCTCATCCCATTTCTTTTCGAGTTTAATTGATTCCTCATCATTTCTTAGTGGATGTGTGTGGTCCATTAACTATGATACTCCACATATCATAGTTAAGTGCTTGTATTAAAATTCACATCTGAGCTTTCCAATAGGTATAATTTGTCCCATTGAAAAGTGGAGGTCGATTTGTGGACTGCCCCTCGACTAGAGAAATACTAACTTGGGTTGCCATAGATCTTTGGCTCTTTGATGGTTAAATCAAAGTAGGACTAGAGCACCGAACTTTAATACCACCTGTTGCCCAGCTATGCAATCCAAGAGAGGGGGGGTGAATTGGCTTTTTAAAATTTTAAAACTAATTTAAAGATATCAAGATTGAATGATGATATGCAAGACGTGTGTGTGAAGCGATTTAGGTTAGAGAAAAAATATAAAAGATTAGAGAGCAAGAATTTAACAAACTAAAGAAAGAAAGATAGCAAGCACACTACAAACAAGCAAGATCTATAGTGGTTTGGTGCTTTCCTTGCACCTACATCCACTCTCCAAGCTCCTACTTGGAAATTAAAATCCACTAACCATATTCAAACTAAATACACCATTGAAAACCTCCAACCCAAGCTATCCCAAGCTAGAACACTTATTTTTTGGGTACAAACCAATTCAATACAATCCTATTCAAAGTTAGGATCAATCTTTTTAAGTTTTGGAATCCTCCTAAAACTTGAATCAAAATAGTAAAGCAGAGTAAAAGATTTAATGATAATCAAATACAAGTTTAGCTCTCTTTGTGAGCAAATAAAATCTTAAGAATGCTTTTCACAATAATGGAGGAAGCTTCTCTGATTTCTCTCAAAGTTGTTGGAGATTTGAATGAGCTCTTGAGAGGTAGGAGAACTTGAAACAAAGGCTTCTTTACTTGAAGATAACTTTTGCTTAAGGCTAAAATTGAATCACTCCAATCTTCTGAATTTTTTCTTATTTAAAGCATTTTAAATCTTCAATAGGTGGAGGAGAGAATTCTGAGCAAGATTTGTAGCCATTGGAGATATTAAAAAATTATTAAAATCTATCAAAATAAGAAAAAAAAAGTCATTGTAGAAAAATTTTTGTTGCAGGGGTCGACTCATAGCACAGGGGTCGACTCATGGCACAAGGGTCGACCTGGAGGTCGACCTCTGAGACAAAATTTAGAAAAATAGTCGTTCTATATTTTTAGCCTTTGGAACAGTAGAGGTCGACCCTGAGGTTGACCCTTGGCATAGAGACAGCATGCCAAATAGCCCTTTTTAGTAGGGGACGACCCTTTCATTTCAAGCTTGATTTTCTCCAAAAATAAGCATCCAAAAATCATGGGATTGCCTCCAAAGGATTAGAAATCTTCTATACATGCTCTTGAGGCTCTCAGATCAAAACTTAATAAAATTATGATTTTGCCCCTAAAATACAAAAAGTCTTTTTCCAATCCAAATTCATTAGTAATCCCCTCAAATGCTTTATAATCATCAAAATCAATTCTTGGAGCAATAAGAGTGCAATAAAATTTTTATTATTTGTCCATCATGGGACATGATGCTTTGATTCTCCTCTAGCCTAGCCACTTATTCTAAAAGAAATAAACTAAAATAAATAAATAAATAAATTAGATGCAAGAAGTGTTGGGTTGCCTCCCAACAAGCACTAAGTTTATCATCTTCAGCCAAATACAATGCAATTCAATTTATTGTGAGTCTATTAATATTGTTTGGTCAATGGTTCTATTTAATGATATCCCTTCGATATATGGTTTAAGCCTTTGACCATTTACCTTAAAGAAATTCTTAGATCTAGGATTATAGAGTTTAATTACACCATGTGGGAATAGTTGATTGATTATGTAAGGTCCATCCCATCTAAATTTTAATTTTTTAGTAAATAATCAAAGCCTTAAGTTAAATAATCAGACTTGTTGATTTGGCTCAAAGGTTTTTCTTGAAATATATTTATCACGAAAAGCTTTCATTTTCTCTTTGTAGGATTTTGAGTTTTCATAAGCTTCTCACCTTAATTCATCTAATTCGCTTAATTGTAACATCCGGTTAGAACCAACTTGATTTAGATTAAAATTTAATTACTTTATTGCCCAATATACTTTATGTTCAAGTTCTATCAGAAGGTGACATGCTTTTTCATTGATCAATCTATAGGGAGACATTCCAATAGGAGTTTTATAAGCAGTCCTATAGGCCCATAATGCATCATCTAATCGATCTGACCAATCTATTTGATCCGGCCTAATGGTCTTTTATAAGATATTCTTAATTTTCGTATTAGTTACTTCTACTTGGCCACTTGTTTGCAGATGGTATGGTGTAGCTATCTTATGTGTCATCCCATATTTTTGTAACAATGTTCGGAACTGGTAGTTTGTGAAGTGGGTACCTTCATCACTAATGATAGCACATGAAAATCTAAATCTAGAAAAGATATTCTTTTAAACAAATTTTAAGACTATTTTATGATCACTGATTCGTATTGCCATTGCTTCAATCCATTTAGAAACATAATCAATTGCCACCAAAATATATTCAAAACTATTAGAGGGTGGAAAAGGTCCCATAAAATCAATTCTCCAGACATCAAAAATTTCAACTACCAAGATGGGGTTCAAAGGCATCATGTCTTTCTTTGAAATGTTTCCTAAGGCTTGACACTTAAGACATTCCTGACTAAAAATATGGGCATCTTTAAACAATGTAGGCTCATAAAATCCACTTTGCAATACTTTGGTCATAGTTTTTCTTCCAAAAAAATATCCTCCGCAAGCAAGGGTACGACAGAATTGTAAGATACTCTGCTGTTCAGACTCAGGAACACATCTATGAATGATCTGATCCACATAAATTCTAAAAAGTTTAGGATCTTTCTAAAAATAGTATTTAATTTGAGTAAAGAATCGATCCTTTTCATTCTTAGACTAGTCATTAGGGATTTATCCTACAATTAAGTAATTTACAATATCTGCAAACCAAGAGACCTTTGCATGTGAAACTACCAATAATTGTTCATCTAGAAAAGATTCTCTAATTGATGCAGGTTCAGTATCTTTAACTAGGATCCTAGATAGATGGTCTGCTATAATATTTGTAGATTCCTTCTTATCTCAAATTTCTATATTAAATTCTTGTAGCAATAAGATCCATTTAATCAATCGTGGTTTAGTGTCTTTCTTTGAGAGCAGGTATCTCAAAGCTGAATGATCTAAATATACCATGATTTTTGATTCTAATAGATATGATCTAAATTTTTCTAGTGCAATTACTATGGCTAGTAACTCTTTTTCAGTTATAGTATAATTCATTTATGCTTCTACTAGCATAATAGATTACTATGAGACATTTACTTATCCTTTGGCCCAGGACAGCTCCTATTGCAAAGTCTAAAGCATCACACATGATTTCAAAAGGTAATAACCAATTTGGAGGTTGAATGGTCGGGTCTTTGGTCACAGCTTCTCTCAAGAATTCATAGGCTTTAAGACATTCTTCATCAAAATTAAAAGGAACATCTTTAACCAGTAGATTACATAATGGATGAGATATCTTAGAAAAGTCTTTGATGAGGCGATGATAGAATCATACATGGCCAAGAAAAGATCAAATTTATTTGACAGAAGTGGATGAAGGTAATTTAAAAATTAAGCCAACTTTTTCTTTTTATCAACCTCTATCCCTCTCTTAGACACTATATGTCCTAACACAATTCCTTCTTGAGCCATGAGGTGGCTCTTTTCCCAGCTTAAAACTAAATTTGCCTCAGTACATCATTGCAAAATTCTCTTCAAATTGTTAAGATAATTCTCAAAAGATTCTCCAAAGATCAAAAAATCATCCATGAACATTTTAAAAAAATCTCCTATCATGTCCAAAAATATTGACATCATGCACCTTTGAAAGGTTACAGGTGCATTACACAATCCAAAAGGTATTCTACGAAAAGCAAAAGTTCTATAGGGACATGTGAAGGTGGTCTTTTCTTGATCTCCTAGGTAGATTGCTACCTGATTATATCTTGAGTATCCATCTAGAAAATAAAAGTATTGTTGGCCAGCTAGGGTAATGGGAAGTAGTCTTTTTGGGTGGCTGTATTGAGTTTTCTATAGTCTATACAAACATGCCACCCAGTCGAAAGTCTTGTTGGCACTAGGTCCCAATAGTTAGTGCAGACAATCATGAGTCTAGATTTCTTTGGAATAACTTGTGTAGGACTCATCCAGTGGCTGTCAAAAATAGGATAAATAATACCCGCATCTAACCATTTAATCACCTCTTTCTTGACTACTTCTTGCATATTAGGATTGAGCCACCTTTGCATTTCTCGAGTTGGTTTGGCATTATTTTAAATATATATTTGGTGCACACATATTGATGGACTAATGCCTTTCAAGTCGACGATAGTCCAACCTATGGCCTCCTTGTATGTTTTCAAAATATCTACTACTTGGTCTTCCTGTTCAGGAGTTAGGTTAGAAGCAATCATCACTAGCAGGATTTTCTTTGATCTTAGAAATACATACTTAAGTATTTCAAGTAAAGATTTTAGTTCAAGTTGTGGTGGGGCCTGAATTGAAGGACGTAATGGTTCAATTTTTTTCTCAGGTAAGGACTCAATTTTCATTGACCAAGGTAATGAATGTGATGGATGAGGTGAATCGAACAATGCATTCACCTCTTGGCCTGAAATTTCTTTGATAAGTTATTCAGAAGGTCATTCTTGAGTAAATCTAAGGAGGAAGGAGATTCAACTATCTCATCTATCTGATCAATTGCAAAGTAGTCTTCCTCCTCCTGAGTGTGCTTGGAGGCATTAAAAATAATTATTCTTACCTTTTAATCCCTAAAAGAAATATCCATGGCTCCTGTCTTAAAATTGATATTAGAATTGGCAGTAGCTAGGAATGGACAACCTAGAATTATGGAATTTTGGTTCAGCTCTTGGGATGGTTCCATATCAAGTACGAGGAAGTCCACTAAAAAATAACATTTATCTACTCTAACTAAAAACATCCTCAATTATCGATGTTGGTTTAAGTCTCCTGTTCCATATTTTTCATAAACCGAGGTTAGAAGTAGGTTCACACTAGCTCCTAAGTCTAATAATACTCGATTAAAGGTTATGCCTCCTATAACACATGAAATTAATGGAGCACTAGGATCTTTCATTTTCGGAGGCAATGGGTCTAACAAGACTGTACCTACATCCTCAAACAATATAATTCTTTTAGTTCGTGGCTCACACTTTTGAGTATAAAGTTCTTTGAGAAATTTGGCGTAAGTCGGGACATGTTGAATTGCATCGAGGAGGGGTAAATTAATATGCACTTGTTTAAATAATTTCATTAACTCTTTGTTACATGTTTCTTGATTTTTACAAGAAGAGCCTACTTCTAAGGCATGAGGAAATAGGGCTTTGGGTTTATATGTCTTGGGTAACTCATCTATTCTCCTCTTTCCTTTATCGATCTCATTAGAACCAAAATCAGTACTAGTTCTAGGCTCAGGTTCTTTTATGTGGTTAGCTTCAATACTAATCTTTTCTTCTAAATTTTCTTCTTGGCTAGCATCAATACTAGCCTCTACCACCTAATCCTAGTATGGATCATTCAGAATCCTATCACTTCAAAGTTTAGAAATTGCTTTGGCATTCTCTAATTGGATATTCTTAGGTGGAATGATGGGTTGATGACTAAATCCAGGTGGTTGGTGGACATTGGATAGATTGTTTTTAGGATTGACAATCAGTTGGCTTGGAAACTGACTGGTTCTCTCTTCATACTAGACTCAGCTAATTATCCTATTTGAGCTTCTAGCCTAGCGATGGATTGTTGTTGATTTAGAATCAATTATTGTTGAGATAGAATTAATTATTGCAGCTGGTTAAATCGATTGTCTGCTAGATTGGTCTGTTGAGGAGATGGGTATGAGGGCTGATTATAATATGATGACTAGAAAGGCTGACTAGACTGACCTCTATTATAGGTATAGTTCTGGTATTGAGGTCTATTTTGATAATTTTGCACTAATGGAGTTTGGATCTGAGCCTGAGTCTATTATGGTTTTCAAAAAAATTAGGATGGCTTCTCCAACCTGGGTTATATTTGTTTGAAAATGGGTCATCGACCAGTTTGGAGTAACCTTGAGCAGCTTAAACTTGCTTTCGGATGAAGGTTGGAAATTATGCAGCTATTGGACATTCACTCACACTGTAGGTTGGGCTAGCATAAATAGAACAAATCTCCTGATAATTGAAAGATGGTGTGTATTGTGTAGGAGATTGTTGACCTAGGTTTAGAAATTAATCTAATTTTTGGACAAGAAGATCGATTTTATCTAATTTTTATGCTATTATGTTCAAGTCTACCTTAGAATTAGGTTCTGGAGTTTTGATCACATACATTCCTGCATGTTTTTGATTAGAAATTGATCTTTCATAAAAGGATAATGAAACATGGTTAATCGAATTTTCACATAGAATTTCAAACAAGGTATAAGCTTCATCCTCACTTTTACTCATAAATGCACCTCCACAGGATGCATCTACTATTTATCTATATTATTCTCCTAAACCTTCATAAAAAGCTTGGACAATTTGCCACTTAAATAGACCATGATGTGGATATTTTCTAAGAAGTTTCTTAAGTCTTTTCCATGATTCATGAATTTATTTTCCTGGAAGCTGTGCAAATCAAGTGATAGCTCATCTTAAAGTATTGGTTCAACCTATGGGATAAAATTTCTTAAGGAATTCATGTTGCATCTCTGCCCATGTTTGAATTGATTTTTCTATTATGCCAAGCCAATACTTGGCTTTATCTTTTAATGAGAAAGAGAACAAGGTCAGTCTAAGGGCATCATCTAAAAAATTTTGAATTTTTATCGTAGAGTAGATTTCTAAAAATTCATTCAGATGCTTGTAAGAGTCTTCATTGGTGTTCCCATAAAAAGATGAAAGCATCTGGATTGTGGTCGACTTGATTTCATAATGGCTAGTAGGAATATCTGGTAATTGGATGCAGGTCAATGGGTTATAAGTAGAAGAAATAAAGTATTCCTTCATCTACCTAGGTGGTTCTCCATTATTTCCAGCCATTTAATTTTCAAATTTTATATGAATCAATCGTTCAATTTTGGGATTTGATTTAACTAGATCAGATAATAGGGATCTTCTACCGTGCATGTACTAGTTCAATGGTAATTAATTTTAATAATTAAATTTTTATAAATATTTTTTTTATTTTTATTTTTTAGAGAGAAGAAAAGAGAAGAGAAAGAAGAGAGTTCTAGAAAAGATTTCTAAGGAGTCCTGAATCTAGAGATGATAAAGAAGAATTAATTATATTTATGTCTAATGTTAATTAGCAAACAAGTTAGATAAGCAATCTTGACTAAGGATTGTCTTAGATCTAGACAGTTCCTAACTGCCAAGGTCACCTTCAAGCCCTTCAAGTAGAGAATCAGCCAATCAACTGATCAGGTAAGTGTAAGATCGGTGGGAGTTCCTCCCGTTGCTTGCCTTAGACATCAATTATGCTTGGCTAGGTAAACTAACAAAACCAATTAAGTAACCACCTTCCTTCGGACCCAGTCATCCCTGAACCACTTGCCTAGACACTAGTTAAATTGACTAACCCTAATCCGATCCAACTTTTAGGGTTCCTTATCCTATTGAACTCAAATTCCTAGGGCTGATGTCTAATTAATTTTAATTTAGAGGCTTAGGTCAATGATGGATGCTGGTTGGTTGTTTATGGGCTAAGGAAGGATGATCAAATCCCCACCTTATCTTATTTAATTGGATTATGCTCTTAAGTTTATTTAATATGAATATGCATAAAAAAAAAATTTCAATCAAGAGGTTCTATGCAGTTTAAACTAAATGTATGCAATTAATTAAATTTTAGAAGTTTACCTTACCTCCAGCAATCACCAAAATAAAAATAAAAATAAAACTAACATGATGCATGCTCTAAGCAGTTAGGATTTTTAATCTTATCATGAGATTTTTAACTAGGTTTAAGTGGATAATTTTTAATTAATTTAAAAATAAAATAAATAAAAAAAATTAGGATTTAGGATTGATCTCAACAAATAAGATTGGAAGTTTTCTTCTTGTCATTAACTTTTGTTCCTCTTTTTTTTATCTACAAAATAAATAAGAAAAGTTAGAAAATTATAATAAATAAAAAAAATCAAAGAAATAAAATATTTTAATTTTTTTATATATGCCTCCATGATTATGGTGCCAAAAACTTGATAGATCGCAATACCATTATTAAAATACCGTAATTACTAGTTTAATTCTGACTTCTTTTAAAATAGTTAAGAGTACATAGATAGTAGCAAGTTGGATCGAATCCACAGGAAGGCAGTAATTTTATTTTAAAATCTTTGATTTTTTAATGAAAAGAAAAGAAAAAAGATTTAAAATTAAAATTTAAGTCAAAAAATAAAATTATAAAAATTAAATAATATGAAAAAATTAAACTTTGGTACTAAGATCTACTAGTTAGATCGTAGCATCTACTTGCAAGAATTTAAAGAGCAATTAAAATAAAAGAAGCAGAATTAAAAGAGCAGAAATTAAAGAATAGAAATTAAAAGAGCAATAAACTAAATTTTATATTAAAACTCTGAATTCAAATACAATAATTTAAAAGAAAAGAAATAAGAAAACTCTTAATCTTCATATCAGCAACGGTGTGGAGATGGTGCAGAAGTCGGCTCTTCTTCTCAGCACCGTTTGCCTCGAAGCATCCTTTAGCCAAAGCCTGACTCCCATCCTTTACTGTAGCTTCTTCTGGATCAGATCTATTGACTTCTGGAGGTCTAAAATTCTTTAAATAGGTATTGGAGGGCTGGAGGATTTCTCTACAGGCAATGTGGGACTAAAGCCCATTTTAATTATCAAAATATGAAGAAATTCAAGTGAAATTTGAATTAAAACAACTTCTGGATGAATCTGGTTAAGTATGGTCGTTCAATATGAATCCAATGATCTAAAAAATGCAAAAATGGATGTGCATAAGTCTAAATCAAGTCGTATTAAGTTCTGACAGTTGGATCAAGCTCTGATGGAGGAAATCGAGCCACTGATCATGCTCTAGATGAAGGAAAAACCCTATTTCTCGGATCACATTTGTTCATATTTGATTGGATCAAGAGAGATATTTCAAAAATTTTTCTTTTGAATTCAGATCAAATTTGAGACTTTTCAAATCTAATATTATTGATCTAATAAAAAAATAAATAAAAATAAAGCATAAATTAAATTTAAGTTAATTTTACCTTATAGCAAGTAATCAGATTACCTTATGACTTCTCATGGATCCAGACCCCTGAGGTTCTAGATCTAGCAATGTAAGTGCCTAGCCTCTACCGATATCCACTCGAATAGGATCTAGAGATCTTCTACTTTTTTATCACTTCTCCAAATATCAGATCTGGATCTAATTTGAAAATCTTCAAAACTCCTATTGAAGATCGGATGTCATCTCTTGCAGCAGTACTACCTTCTTCCTTTCTCGTCACCCTTTCTCTTGCTTGGATTGCACCAAACTGAAACCCAAAGATTTTTGCACATGGGTAGGAGAGAGAGGACATGAAGATGGCATGGAGGAGGGAGGAGCAGCCTTGTGGCATAGGCAATGGGCTAGAGATCTAAATCCTAGGCGCAGACAGGGTTTATATAGACCCTACTGTGCCATGTAGTGCCACATCATCTAGGCCAATCATGATCTTTTGTGCAATCAGATCTAAATCTGATTGGTGGGATGACATCATCTGATCCAATCAGATGAGAGCCCCTCTGAATCATCCTTAGATGGCACCAAGACTGATCAAAGACAAGTCTTTGGTGCCACCTAGGTAGAAACCCTGAAGCAACTAGGAGTCCCATCTGTTTGGGACTCCAGGCGTCACTATCCATGGGCGCATGCCTCCCTAGCCATGCACCCCTTATCCAATTTCCTTTTAGTAGGTGGACTGATCCAAAAGTTCTCTCCTATGATGGCTTGACACATGGGTAGATGTCTAGGTGTCAAAGGTCAATATTTGACCAAATGTCCGAAACAGGATTTAGCGGGTGACGAAAAATGATAGGTGTTGTCTCAAATTCATCTCATAAATTAAGGCAATCCTTTTTTGATCTGGATAAGCTCTAGTCAGACTAAGTAAAGGTACCTGAGTGAGACCAAACATATTTGGCTCAGTCGAGAGAACTTTTAATGATAATTAAAAGAGAACATTAGGCTTAATCGTGTGCTAGCATGATTTTCTTGAACCAAATTGAATCTAATACAAATCAATTGAATTGGGTTAGTGCAATAGATGATATCTAGATCCAAACCCTTGTTTGTGTGATCCAGTTAGATTCAATTCCATATGGTAATAAGATATGTGGTGATCTCTATCAGTGACATCATTGAAACACCTTCCGATGGATCAGAACTTTTCTGATTCAGACAACTATTATGATTGATCATCTAAATCATTCTAATTGCTCTCAAAATCCACCCCATCATATGATGAATCATTCAATTCAAGTCCAATATGAAAACCTTAATAGAAACTCTCTCTATTATTTCACTCTACCATGGCCATGGGCTTATGGACTTGATTCTCGTGAACATCATAGGTCTACTTCTCATCTACCGAGGTAAATAGATTCTCTCTTGGTGCAATCAAATTCCTACAATGAACATGCTATAGCCAACATACACCTCTGGGTTTCGAATGGCTAGGAGACCGAATCATGGTATAGTCAAACTATAACACCCTCAAGGTAAACTATTAATGCACCTCAGGTCAAAGAATCAAATACACAACTGTAGCTTCGAGCCAGTCATCAATGAGAAGATAGACTTCCTAATGACTGCTCAAGGTGGTTATGCTCAGTGCCCTTATTCTCTAATGAGTACCTATACTCTCGCTCCCAGTGTCTCTACATCGTAGATTCAAGACTCATCTACTATAAAAAAATGATTGTACACCAACCTTCTGGATCAATCACCATCCTCATGATGATCCAACGATCATGAGCATTTTATGAGTTAATAATGAAAATTCATGTCTTAAATTTTCAACTCTTGAAAATAAGAATTATCATTGCCATTAACTCAAGGGTTGTATCACAGACACTAAATACAAATTATGATAGAAATTAATCTATTTTATTATTTATAGTCAAAATTATAATTTTATTCTTAGAAGTGTATAACAAGTGTCAGCCAATTCTGGCTTTTAGGGCATACATATCTAACAAACTCCCACTTAACCTAAAGCCAATTGGCTATAAATCTAAGTTCCATCTTCTTAAGGTGGGCTTCGATCTTCTGCTAGCATAATGGCTTTGTAAGTGGGTCTACCACATTATCTACGGAGTCGACTCTCTTGACCTCAACGTATCCCTTTTCGAGGTAATCATGGATGAGGTGGTATCGCCACTTGATGTATTTGGATTTCTGATGAGACCTCGGCTCCTTAGTGAAGGATAAATCCTGATTTCCAGGATCAGATTCGTTCAGATCTAATCGGATCAAGAGAGATATTTCAAAAAGTTCTTTCAAGCATCCATATCAGATCTAAGATGTTTCAAATCTAATTTTATAGATCTAAAAATAAAAATAAAAATAAATTAGATCTAATTTAATTTATATCTTGATGTGGGTAATTCGATTACTCTTTGATGATCCTGCTGAATGCTTGAGGTTCTGGATCTAGCCACGCAAGCGCCTAGCCTCTACTAGTATCCACTCGGGCTGGATCTGAATATTTTTTTCTTCTTTATCATCTCTTCAAAAATCAGATCTGAATCTAATTTAGAGGATCTTCAAAACTTCTTCTGAAGATCAGCAGTCGTCTCTACAGTAGTGCTGCCTTCTTCCTTTCTCGTCAGCTTTTTCTTGCCTGGATCGCACCAAACTAGAGCCCAACTTTCTTTGGGCGTGGAGAGGAGAGAGAGGATCAGAAGATAGCAAGGAGGAGGGAGAGGGGCAGCCTTGTGGCATGGCTAAGAGAACTCCCTTAAAAGTTGGGTGCAGATAGGGTTTATTTATAGACCCTGTTGCGCCATGCAGTGCCACATCATCCCGACCAATCGTATTGCTTCATGCAATCAGATCTAAATCTGATTGGTGGGATGACATCATCTGATCCAATCAGATGAGAGCCCCATAAATTCATCCTTAGATGGCACCTAAGATTGGTCAAAGTCTATAGGTAAGGGTCACCTAAGTTGAATCCAAGAAGCAACCTGGAGTCCCATCCATATGAGACTCCAGGCATCCCTATCCATGGGTGCATGCCATCCTAGGCATGCACCCCCTCCTTTCTAAATTCTAGTAAGGGGGACAAGCCCCTATCTGCTCTCCAATAAGGTGCATGACACATGGGTCAGATGTCCAAGGGTCAAAGGTCAACTGTTTGACCAAAGTCAAAGGACAAGAAATTAGGCAGGTGACCAAAAATGGTAGGTGTTGTCTTAAATTTATCTTTAAAATTAAGACAATTCTTTTCTGAACCTTGGACAAGCCTCCAGTCAGACCATAGTGAAGGCCTCTGAGTTGAGCACAAACTCCTTTGGCTCAGTCAGAGACAACTTATTTATGATAGTAAAAGAAGAACGTTAGGTTCAATCGAGTGCTAGCACGATTTTCTTGAACCTAATTGAATCTCATTCAGATCAATTGAACTTGGATCAGTTCCAATTGATGATCACCAGATTCAAACCCTTGTTTGTGTGACCCAGTTAGGTTCAGTTCTGTATGGTAATGGGATATGTCATGATCTCTATCATCGACATCATCGAAACTCCTTTCGATGGATCAGAACTCTTCTGATTCGAACAGCTAGAAATGATCGATCATCTAAATCATTCTAATTGCTCCCAAAATCCACCAGTGACACCTAGCAGTATATGGTGGCAACCCATCAGAGCTGAAAATGAACCTCTTGGTGCAGCTACCTATGTGATTAAGTTCTTCTATCTTGAGCCCCGATCAGATTAGGGTTAAGGTGAACTCGTCAAACCCTAGTTTCTATCATATGATTTAATCATTCGATTCAAGTCCGATGTGAAAATCTAAATAGAAACTCTTTCTATTATTTCACTCTGCCATGGCCATGGGCTTCTGGACTTGATTCTCATGATCATCATAGGGCTGCTCCTCTACCACCGAGGTAGATAGATTCCATCTTGATGCAATCCAGTTCCTACAATGAACATGCTATAGCCAACATACACCTCAGGATTCCGAATGGCTAGGAGATCGAGTAATGGTGTAGTCAAACTATAACACCCTCAAGGTGAACTGCCGATGCACCTCAGGTCAAAGAACCAGACACACTACTGCAGCATCGAGTCAGTCATTGACGAGAAGGTAGACTTCCTTAATGACTACTCGAGGTGGTCATGCTCAGTGCCCTCATTCTCTAACGAGTACCTATACTCTCGCTCCGGTGTCTCCACACCATAGACTCAAGACTCATCTACTAAAGAAGAAGCGATTGTACACCAACCTTCCGGATCAATCACCATCCTCGTGATGATCCTATGGTCGGGAAGCATTTTATGAGTTAATAATGATTATTCATGTCTTAAATTTTCAACTCTTGAAAATATGAATTATCATTACCATTAACTCAAAGGATGTATCACAGACACTAAATACACATATGTGATAGAAAATAACCCATTTTATCCATAGCTATGATTAATGAATAATTAGATAAACATCATAAATTCACCAATAAAAGTATTAATTTATTAATTAATTTATATTAATTTTTAAGAATTAATAATCAATTTATATATAATTTTTGAAAAATTCATATTTTTATTAATTAAAAAATTAATTAAAAAATAATAAAAAAATAATAAAAATTAAAAAATAAAATTTTATTATCAATAGAAAGAGCTCATTTTTTTGATCACAACGAAATAAATTTCAAGTAAAACGGAGCTAAAATGGAAAAGATATGAATTTTTAAAAATATAAAATAAATAAAAATTAAATAAAAAAAGAAAACGGCTCAGCCGGCTCCGCAAGCCGAGCCACCAAGCCAAGCCGAGCCACCAAGCCAAGCCAAGCCATCAAGCCGACTCAGCCGTTGAAGCCATCAGCCGGTCCACGATCCAGGCGTGGACCGCCAGCTCAGCAAATTCCGGCGAATCAGAGATTGCCACGTGGTGGACCTAGACCCCTTAAGGGTCTACAGAAATTTATCGCGGCTCACAAGGGTAATTTAGTCTTTTCACTCCGACAACAGCGGCGCTGATTGGTTGCGGTGTGCGGTGCGGCCGGTCCACGCGGTCCATGGGAACAGTTATTGCGCGATCGGACGGATGTGGTTGTTTGCGGTCAGGATCGGACGGCTGTGGTTGCTTCCGAATTTTATTCAGATACAAACATCACGCGGATCACCATCGGATGGCAGCGCTCGATCCAGGCGATGATCCGACGGTCCAGAACGCTGCCGGCGGTGATCAAGACTCCCGAAGCGCGATTTGCGGCCAGATTTCCTCGATCAAGCGCGATCCAACGGCCAGAATTTAATCCGACCCGATCTGAGCTTATCTGCATCCGATTTTGATGATTTTTGGACCGTTGGATTCCTATTGAATGGCTGGATTTTATCAGATTTATCAGAGTCATATCAGAGCTATTTTGATTCAAATTTTATCCAAATTTATTTGTATTTTGACGATTACAAAGGCATTAGTCCCATATTGCCTTTAGAAAAAATATCCAGCCCTCCTAGCTCTATAAAAAGGACCCCAGGCCATCAGAAATTAACATCTCCGATCAAGGTGAAGCTTTGGTACAGGGCGAAGCCAGGCTATGGGTTAAAGGCTGCTTCGAAGCAACGGGTGCCGAGAAGAAGAGCCGAGCTTCTACACCATCTTTCTGCCAATGCCGATCCAAGATCAGAGATCAGGCTATTTTATTTTATTTTTTTTTTTTAAATTTTATGTATTTAAATTCTAAAATTTTAATTAATAAAAATTTTATTTTTGCATTTTAATTTCTTGCTTTTTATTTTTATTGTAATTTAATTTCTGCACTTTAATTATTATTTTTATTTTATTGCAAGTAGATGCTAAGATCTAACTAGTAGATCTTAGTACCAAGTTTAAATTCCTGCATCTTTTAATTTTTGCTTTTAATTTTCCGACTTCACTTTTGATTCTGAAAACTCAAATCCTTTTCTTCTTTTCTTTTCAAAAATCAAAGATTTCAAATCTAAAAACACTACCTTCCCTGTGGATTCGACCCGACTCACTACTATCTACGCATTTTCAATGATTTTAAGAAGTCGGATTAAACTGATAAACACGGTGTCTTAACGACAACATCGCGTTCCTATCAAGTTTTTGGCGCCGTTGCCGGGGAAGGAATAGATGATATTTTAAATTTTTTGATTTCTTTGATTTTTTATAAATTAATTATAAATAAAATTTTTAATATTGCTTACTAATTTTTTTTATTTATTTTGTAGAAAAAAAAAGAGAAAAAAGAATCAGAATTTTGCCTGGTGAGATCAATCCTAACCCTAGTCCTCTTTTCTTTTTATTTATTTATTTATTTATTTTATTTTTAAATTAATTTAAAAAAATATTCCATTTAAACCTAATTAAAAGCCTCATGATAAGATTAGAAATCCCTAACTGCTTTAGAGCATGCATCATATTAGTTTTATTTTTATTTTATTTTTATTTTTATTTTTTTTGGTGATTGCTGGAGGCAAGGTAAGCCTTTCAGAATTCAATTAGTTGCATGCATCTAGTTTAAATTGCATAAAACCCTTTGATTGAATTTTTTTTTTTTCGTGCATATTCATATTAAATCAAATTAAGGGCACAACCCAATTAAACAAGATAAGGTGGGGATTTGATCACCCTTCCTTAGCCCACAAACAACCAACCAGCATCCTGCATTGACCTAAGCCTTTAAATTTTAAAATCAATTAGACATCAACCCTAGGAACTCGAGCTCAATAGGATAAGGAATCCTAAGAGTTGAACCGGGTTAGGATAAGTCAATTTGACTGGTGTCTAGGAAAGTGGTTCAGGGACGATTGGGCCCGAAGGAAGGTGGTTTCTAATTGGTTCCGTTCGCTTACCTGGCCAAGCATAATTGGTGTCTAAGGCAAGCAACGGGGGGACTCCCACCGACCTTACACTTACCTGGCTAGTTGATTGGCTAATCCTACACTTGGAGGGCTTGAAGGTGACCTTGGCAGTTAGGAGCTGTCTAGATCTAGGATAACCCTTAGTCAGGATTGATTGACCAACTTGATTGCTAACCAACATTAAATCTAATTAAACCGAATTCTTCTCTTTCTTCTTAGTTCTAGGACTCCTTAGGACCTCTTCTTTAGAACTCTTTTTTCTTTCTTCTCCTTTCTCCTCTAAAAATAAAATAAAATAAAATAAAATAAAAATTAAACTAACTAACTAAATTAATAATTAAAAATTAAATTAAATTAAATTAAAATTAATAAATAAAAATAATTAAAAAAAATTAATTTTTAATATAATAAAATAATAATAATAATAATAAATAAAAAAAATATTCTAAAAATTTTTAAACCATACATTAGGGTTACACTAATACATGCATGGTAGGAAATCGCTTTTTCTGATTTAGTTGAACTTAATTGAATGGTTGATTCACATTAAACATAATAATCAAATGGCTAATATAAATCTAATAGTCCAAAAATTAGATAAAGTTGACCTTCTTGATCAGAAAATAGATCAACTCCTAACCCTAGGTCAACAATCTTCTAATTATCAGGAGAATTATTCAATCTGTGCTAGTCCAACCCATCATGTAAGTGAATATCCTATGACTGCACAGTTTCCATATTTTATCCAAGAACAAGTTCAAGCTACTCAAGGATACTCCAAATTGATTAATGATCCCATTTTCAAATTCATATAATTCAGATTGGAGTAACTTTAATTTTTCTTGGACATCCCAACAGACTCAGGCTCAGACCCAAATTTCACTTGAGCAAAATTATCAAAATTATGCCTATAATAATGGTCAGCCTAGTCAGTTTAACCAGCCATCATATTATAATCAGCCTTCATACCCACCTCCTCAACAGACCAATCTAGCTGATGATAGATTTAACCAACTTCAACAATTAATTCTAACTCAACAGCAATCTATCGCCAGACTAGAAGCTCAAATAGGACAATTAGTTGAGTCTAACATGAGGAGAGAACTAGATCAACTACCGAACCTACCAATTTCAAATAACCCACCTAATGACCACCAACCACCTGGATTAAATTATCAATCTAATGTTTCATCTAAGAATCTCCAATTTGAGAATACCAAAGTAATTCCTGAACTTAAAAGCTATAGGATTCTTATGGACCCATACCAAGACCAGGTGAGAGAGGCTAGTACTGATGCTAGCCAAAATAAAAATTTAGAGGAACTGGTTAGTACTGAGACTAACCACATAGAAGAACCCAAGCCAGGAATTAGTACTGATGCTAGTTCCAGTTTAAATGAGATAGAAATAAGGGAAAAAGAGAATAGATGATTTACCCGAGACTTATAAACCTAATGTCCTATTCCCTTCAACCCTAGAAGCTGGTTCTTCTTATAAAAATCAAAAGGCATGTAATGAAATATCAATGGAGTTGTTTAAGCAGGATCACATTAATTTACCTCCAGAATTAAAACCGCCTTTAGTCACCATTCCAGCACCCATTGAATCAAACTTAACTCCTAAAACTCCATTCATGAGCATTTTAGAAGAACAAATAGGAGTAATTCTTAATAAACATGGGTCTGAGAATGGAATCATAAAATATATCCCAAAAATTAACAGTGAATATATCAATAATGGGATTAAAAATCAACATCAACTTTCTGAGATTGGCAATCCAAAACCATTGGAATTTGTCAATCCAATATTCGACACAGGATAGTGAGCTACATTGTGTCTGGCTGAAGACGGTAAACTTAGCGCTTGTTGGGAGGCAACCCAATATTTAGTTTTTATCTAATTTATCTTAGTTTTCTTTTTAGGATAATTTGAATAAGTTGGAGGGAGAGCTCAAATTTGTCAAAGGCATGTGCTGGACCAAAAAAAATAAATAAATAAATAAATAAATATATATATATACTGAGTTAGGTGTATTCTTCCATGTTCTTTATTACATCCTTTATTTTTTCTTCTCCATTGAGGACAATGTCGATTAAGTTGGGGGGAGAGAAAAATAAAAATTTTAAAATTTTAAGTCCTCGAAAAAGTTAGTATTTAGTATTTAGATACTTGATTATGCTTAAGAATCGAATTAAACTAAGCATTTTTAAAAAAAAATTGATGCACAGATTAGAGAATCTATGAGATATTGAGGAATCAAGTATTAAGAAAATTCAATAAAGAGTTAAGTCCAGAACATAAAAAATTTTTTTTGGAGCATTTCTAATTATTTCTACTAGCATCAAAGAAAAGTCTACTTTTTATAGGCTTGTGTAGGGTAACTATACGTTTCTTCATATAAAAATTTATTTTAATAAAATAGTTTCCAAGTACTTCTCACTGAGTAACCGGGCCTCTTTGCCTAAGCAAGCATTGAGTTTCGCGTCAAAAGGTGGGAAGGGCAAAGAAGCTCGTTGTAAAGCTAGTCTTAACTCGTAGCCTATTTGATTCGAGCTAGTAAGCCCGAGGGGTATTCTATACCTAGTGCCCTAAAGCCAACTGGTTTGGGAGTCATTGGCCCAAGACTCGCTACATGGATCAAATAGAAAGCTTAAGGAGTTAAGACACTCAATAGTGGTACAACGTTAAAAAAAAAAAAAAAAAAAAAAAAAAAAAAAAAAA
>QRFJ01003980.1:0-21332 GCA_006176705.1 Cocos nucifera
TAACCATAAGATGGCTGTGAAGGGAAATCCTAATTTCCCGGTCCAGGTTCGTTCAGATCTGATTAAATCAAGAGATATATTTTAAAAATTTTCTCTTGATCTCAATCAGATCTTGATATATTTCAGATCTGATTCTTATTATTTAATAAATAAAAATAAATAAGATAAATTAAATCAAATTTAATTTACCGATTTGGGTAATCCTATACCTGTAGATGATCCTGATTGCAGCGGAAGGTTCTGGATCTTAGCCACGCAAGCGCCTGGCCTCTACCAGGTATGGTATCCACTCGGGTTGGATCTGGAGATCCTCTTCTTCTCTATCACACCTCCAAAAATCAGATCTGGATCTGATCTGGAGGATCTTCAAAACTCTTTTGAAGATCTGCAGTCGTCCTTTTGCAGCAGCGCAGCCTTCTTGCTTTTGATCGCCTTTCCTTGATCTGAATCGCACCAAACTAAATCCAAAACACTTTTGGACGTGGAGAGCAAGGGGAGAAGAGACTATGGCATGGAGAAGGAGGGGAGAGGCAGCCTTGGGGCGTATCTAATAGCATTGGAATTAGGGTTGGGCGCAGGGTCTTATTTATAGACCTCTTGTGATCCAACTCCTCTTCCTCTCAACCAATCACAACCCTTTGTGAAATCAGATCTAAATCTGATTGGTTGGAATAGAGACCCCTGGATTCCTCCTTAGAGGGCGCCTAAGACCAGTCAAACTGGATTCTTAGTAGAACTCTGATTGGAATCCAAAAGGGAGGATGGAGTCCTTGTCCAACAAGGACTCCTAGGCGCCTCCTACTTGGGCTCACGCCACCCTTGGCGTGCGCCCTTCTCCTTGCCAGGTTCTGGCAGGGGGACAAGCCCCCACCAGCTCTCCAATAGGTGCATGACATGTGGTCAAAAGTCAAAGGGTCAATGGTCAACGTTTGACCAGTCAAAGGTAGACTTTTGACCAAAGTCAAAGAACAAGAAATGGCAGGTGACCAAAAATGGCAGGTAATGTCTTACAAATAAGACAACCTATTCTGACTTGGACAACCTCCAGTCAGACCATATGAAGGCCTCTGATTGAGCACAAACTCCTTTGGCTCAGTCAGGACAACTTATTTATGATAGTAAAAGAAGAACGTTAGGTTCAATCGAGTGCTAGCACGATTTCCTTGAACCTAATTGAATCTCATTCAGATCAATTGAACTAGATCAGTTCAATTGATGATCACCAGATTCAAACCCTTGTTTGTGTGACCCAGTTAGGTTCAGTTCTGTATGGTAATGGGATATGTCATGATCTCTATCATAGACATCATCGAAACTCCTTTCGATGGATCAGAACTCTTCTGATTCGAACAGCTAGAATGATCGATCATCTAAATCATTCTAATTGCTCCCAAAATCCACCAGTGACACCTAGCAGTATATGGTGGCAACCCATCAGAGCTGAATGCGAACCTCTTGGTGCAGCTACCTGTGTGATTCAGTTCTTCTATCTTGAGCCCCGATCAGATTAGGGTTAAGGTGAACTCGTCAAACCCTAGTCTCTGTCATATGATGTAATCATTCGATTCGAGTCCAATGTGAAAATCTAAATAGAAACTCTTTCTATTATTTCACTCTACCATGGCCATGGATTTCTGGACTTGATTCTCATGATCATCATAGGGCTGCTCCTCTACCACCGAGGTAGATAGATCCCATCTTGATGCAATCCAGTTCCTACAATGAACATGCTATAGCCAACATACACCTCAGGGTTCCATATGGCTAGGAGACCGAGTAATGGTGTAGTCAAACTATAACACCCTCAAGGTGAACTGCCGATGCATCTCAGGTCAAAGAACCAGACACACTACTGCAGCATCGAGTCAGTCATTGACGAGAAGGTAGACTTCCCTAATGACTACTCGAGGTGGTCACGCTCAGTGCCCTCGTTCTCTAACGAGTACCTGTACTCTCGCTCCGGTGTCTCCACACCGTAGACTCAAGACTCATCTACTAAAGAGAAGCGATCGTACACCAACCTTCCGGATCAATCACCATCCTCGTGATGATCCTATGGTCGGGAGCTGTTTATGAGTTAATAATGATTATTCATGTCTTAAATTTTCAACTCTTGAAAATATGAATTATCATTACCATTAACTCAAAGGATGTATCACAGACACTAAATACACATGTGTGATAGAAAATAACCCATTTCATTAATTATAGTCAAAATTATAATTTTGCCCCTAGAAGTGTATTACAAGTGTCAGCCAATTCTGGCTTCTAGGGCACATATATCTAACAATCTCCCACTTGTCCTAAAGCCAATTGGCTACAAGTCTAAGTCCCATCTTCTCAAGGTGGGCTTCGATCTTCTGCTGGCCCAACGGCTTTGTAAGTGGGTCTGCCACATTATCTGCGGAGTTGACTCTCTTGACCTCAACGTAACCTTTCTCAAGGTAATCGCGGATGAGATGATATCGCCGCTCAATGTGCTTGGACTTCTGGTGAGACCTCGGCTCCTTAGCAAGGGCTATGGCGCCATTGTTGTCGCAGTAAAGAGGAATGGCATCTGATGGCATTACTCCAATTTCTGCAGCAAACTTCTTGTACTAGAACGCTTCCTTTGCAGCCTCTGATGCAGCTATATATTCTGCTTCCATGGTGGAATCTGCTATCATAGTTTGCTTGGAACTCTTCCAGCTGACAGCTCCACCATTGCACACAAACAGACTTCCAGATGTCGACTTTCGATCATCTATATCGGACATGAAGTCCGAGTCTGTGTATCCCTGAACTTGGAGTTCTCCATTACCAAAGACCAACATCATATCCTTAGTTCTTCTCAAGTACTTAAGGATACATTTCACAGAAGTCCAGTGTTCTTCACCTGGATTTGACTGATATCTGCTTGTGACACTCACAGCATGGGCTATATCAGGTCGTGTACATAGCATGGCATACATGAGGCTCCCTATTGCAGAAGCATAAGGGATCTTGCTCATGCGTTCTATTTCCTCAGGTGTGCTGGGGCACATCTTCTTGGAAAGATGAATACCATGTCTGAAGGGTATTAATCCCCTCTTAGAGTTTTCCATACTAAACCTCTTTAGTACTTCCTCTATGTACATCTTCTGTGAAAGTCCTAGCATCCTATTCGGTCTATCCCTATAGACCTTAATTCCTAGAATAAAGGATGCTTCACCTAGGTCTTTCATGGAGAATTCCTTGGACAACCACATCTTGACTGATGTCAACATGGGAATATCATTCCCAATAAGGAGGATGTCATCCACGTACAATACGAGGAAGACAACAGCGCTCCCACTGACCCTTTTGAAAACACATGGTTCCTCTTCATTTTTGATGAAACCAAACTTTTTGATCACATCATTGAAACGAGTGTTCCAGCTCCGAGATGCTTGCTTAAGTCCATATATGGACCTTTGCAGCTTGCAAACCTTATGATCAGTATCACTGGATGTGAAACCTAGCGGCTGTTCCATATAGATATCTTCCTCAAGATATCCATTTAGGAATGCCGTTTTCACGTCCATTTGCCATATTTCATAATCGAAATAGGCTGCAACAGCAAGCAATGTGCGGATGGATTTTAGCATAGCTACCGGGGAAAAGGTATCCTGATAGTCAATGCCTTCGCGTTGACTATAACCTTTTGCCACCAGTCTAGCCTTGAATGTCTCCACATTCCCATCTGCACCAATCTTTCTCTTGAAGATCCATTTACACCCAATAGGTACTATACCTTCTGGTGGATCTACCAAGGTCCAGACTTGGTTTGAGTGCATCGAGTCGATCTCTGACTTCATTGCCTCAAGCCATTTCTCGGAGTCGATATCTGATATCGCCTCGTTGTAGGTTTTGGGATCATCACCATGAGCACCATTACCTATGAGGAACATTTCCTCTACGTCCTCTGAAATAATACCTAAGTATCTTTCAGGGGGACGGAAAACTCTTTCCGATCTACGAGGTGGAGGAGGTAGTGTTCTTATTGGCTCAACCTGATTTGGTTCCACTTGGTCCTTAGCTCGTTCTGCTTGTGAGACTTTCTCATCAAGCTTAATCTGCTTTCCAATGCCACTATCTTGAATAAACTATTTTTCAAGAAATATGGCATGTCGACTCACAATCACATTGTGGTCTTCTGGAATGTAGAAATAGTATCCTAATGACTCTTTAGGATATCCTATGAATCGAGCTCTAAAGGACCTAAACTCTAACTTGTCCACTTGTTGTCTTTTGACATAAGCCGGACAACCCCAAATTCTGAGATGACTCAGACTTGGTTTCTTACCGTGCCATATCTCATACGGTGTGGTAGGAATGGTTTTAGAGGGAACCCTATTCAGTAAATAGATTGAAGTTAATAATGAATGTCCCCAAAGGAAAATCAGGGAGGTCTGTGAAGCTCATCATGGATCGAACCATATCCAATAGAGTCCGATTTCTCCGTTCTGAAACCCCGTTGAGTTGAGGTGTTCCTGGTGGAGTCCATTGAGAGACTATGCCATTTTCCTTAAGATAGTCTAGGAATTCCCGGCTAAGGTATTCACCTCCTCGATCTGATCGAAGAATCTTAATGGGTTTTCCAGTTTGTTTTTCTACTTCATGTCTGAATTCTTTGAACTTTTCAAAGGCTTCAGACTTGTGTCTCATAAGATACACATACCCATACCTAGACAGATCATCGGTAAAGGTAATGAAGTAGACAAAATTGCCTCTAGCCGGCACATCGAATGGGCCGCACACATCAGTATGTACTAGGGCAAGGAGATCTGTGGCCCTCTCCCCATGTCCAACAAAAGGGAGTTTAGTCATTTTGCCTTGAAGACAAGATTCACAAGTTGGATATGACTCAAAAGTCAATGGACTCAATAGCCCATTTTTCTCCAATTTGTTAATCCTATCTTCTGCTATATGACCTAATCTCAGGTGCCATAGATATCTGTCGTTTGGACTATCCCTAGGTCGTTTGGCATTCATGTTTTGCTCGATAGTTAAAACAGGTACATCAATATGCAACCGATAAAGACCATTAACAAGGAAACCATTTGCAATTTTATTTCTTTCATAAAGAATGTTACAATGGTCCTTAAAGAAGGTGATCACATAACCTTCTTGTGCTAAGCATGAAACAGAAATCAAATTCCTGCTAGCTGCAGGCACATAATAACAGTCTTTTAAAACTAAGTCTAAACCAGATGGTAATCGCAGAGGGTATGTTCCCACGGCTACTGCAGCAACTCTTGCTCCATTACCGACGCGTAGGATCATGTCTCCATCCCTCAGCCTCCTGCTATCCTCAAGACCCTGCATAGAAGTGCACAGATGAGCACTAGAACCAGAGTCAAGCACCCAACTGGATGCAGAAGAAACCGTAAGGTTAGACTCAATAACGAGCATACCTCCAGAAGGACCTTCCTTCTTGTTCTTCAGGGTGGCCAGGTAAGTAGGGCAGTTCCGCTTCCAATGGCCGTCGCTGTTGCAATGGAAACACTTTCCTTTGCCATCGACCTTCTTCTTCGGATTCTGCCTTCTTCTTCTTTGATCCTTCTACCTTTTGCTTTTTCACAGACTTCTTTTTCTTTCCATAAGACTTTCTTTTGGAAGAAGTCCGTTCCATAGCAAGAACTGAGCCTTTAGAACCTTTCATAGAAAGCTCAGCGGTAACCAGCATATTCATCAACTCGGCCAAGGAATTTTGAAGTTTATGCATGTGGTAATTCATGATGAATTGCCCATATGCATCAGTCAAGGATTGCAGAATAATATCGTTCTGCAAATCCAAGTCCAACTTCACACCGAGCTTCTCAAGCTCTTCCATGTCCTTGATCATTGTCAGACAGTGATCTTGGACTGACTGCCCATCACGCATCTTAGCCTTAAAAAGTCATTTCGTGACTTGATATTTGGCTGCGCGACTCTGTTCACCAAACATCTCCTGTAGGTGAGCCAACATTTGGCGAGCAGTCCCGATATCTTCATGTTGGTGCTGGAGCTCATCAGACATCGAGCCCAACATGTAGTATCTGGCCTTATTGTCTTCGTCAATCCATTTTTTCAGAGACGCTCTCTGTTCAGTGGATGGACGAGCTGGTAAGGTGGGAGGGTCCTGGTCCAAAACATGTGTTAACTTCTCTGAACCCAAAATAATTTTATAGTTCCTGAGCCAATCTTTATAATTGGGTCCAGTCAGTCTATGTGTGTCTAGGATACGTGCCAGTGGGTTGGACGCAGACATTTTTCTATAGAGAGTCAAAGATTCTAGTTAGATACTGTAATTTTGACTTGACCAATTTGTTTAGGGATTTTATTTTTAAACAAATTAGCTCCCACTATTTTCTCGGATCCCTACACTCCCTTTGTAGAGATGCAAAAATCTCCGCGATTGATGATTTCTAGTGGGTGGTGCGGTCTCACCAACTGACTCATCACCTCACCTAACAGTTATTGGTGATGGGTTAGCCAATGAGTGAACAACTCTTGTTCAATGATTCTCTAATCATGGTGCACCCAAACTTGGTCTCTAATTCATGGATCTCACCGTATCCAAAATATTGATCCACTCCTTAGTTAAGTCAGACCCACCATTTGCATAGACTGGGTTCCTAATTGGATCTCTCACCGTATCCGGAATATTGAGCCCAACTCATCCTCCAGCCCATAGCATCCAATGCCTAATAGACATGGTTGCGTCTTCCCGGTGCAACTGGCCACTGTATCCAGCCGAGAACAATCAACCCCGGGAAGGGCCCGCACGTCTACAATGGTGGAAGACCTCGGACTTAATCTTTTCTTAGGGAGAATTGATTCAGATCTCATTAAACTAGACTTGGCTTAGTCATAACAATTATGACTAACCTAGTGGCATGGGTCAGCTCGAATTATTGACCACCTCAGATCAGAACTGTGTCAACAGATATGGCCAGGTAAGTGAGACCGGTGGAAGGAATATGCCGTTAACTCGCACAAGAACGCATTCAGGTCGAGTAGCTTCCAATTAAAAACCAGTCGGTCGTCTGTGCCAAACTTACCTTAGATACCAAATTGTTGAGTCAGAACCAATTGGGTTAGCCTACAATCCAGACTCTAACCTCTGAGCCTAATTAGGTCTTGCTTGATCGTGACTCGATCTTGACCCAGACTTAATCCTATTAGGCTGGTCAATTTAAGCATTGTTGATCCCATCTAACCAACTCTTGATTCGGTTTGATCAACCGCTTAGACCTAATTGAGCTACCCAAGCCCGAACCCAGTATTATGAATATGTCTTAGATCTGAAATTCTCAATTTTAGACCTAATTTATATTCAATAAACTTAATTCTTAATTAAGTTGGGTTCATAAATAAAATATGCACAATAAATCCTAGGGTTTCAGGATCTAGGGTTTTGTAGAAAGTAAGTTTTGGGTTTCTGATTAAGGACGAACACGCAGCACCCCTACACGTCATAAGAACACCCCATCGAATGGGAAGAGAGGGCCTTTAAACCCTTCTTCGTTCTTATGACCGGACGGCCAAGAGGAATGCCTTAATCAGGAACATTCAATACTACAAAACAATATCAGATCTATATCATATATCTCATATATAAAGTAGATCTAATCATGGCATATTTTGCATACATCTCATGTATCATAATCATGCATATTTTCAGATCTAAATTATCTCATAATAATCTAAAAAATTAGATTTAAATTGATCTAATCAAAATAAATTCTAATCTAGACAATTATGTAGAACTATTCTACAACTAGTCTAGACATGCATCTATCATATCTCATATGATATTTAAAATTAAATAATTTTTATTCGCTGTTTATCAGATGTTATTATAACACTTATAATATCAAAAAATAGTAAATAAGAAGATCTAAAATATGATTTAATCATATTAAATCAAAGACATGCAAAACTATTCTATAGAACTATTCTATTCTAGAACTAGTCATGCATATCTTCATGTTCTTAGATCCAAATCATTTAATTTTAATTTTTCTGATTTCAGATCTGATCACATCTCATGTGACATCTAAAATCATGTTATTTTTAATTAAAATAAAATTAAAATCAGATCTAAATAATTTTAGAACCATGGCTCTGATACCAGTTGAAGGGAAATCCTGATTTCCCGGTCCAGGTTCGTCCAGATCTGATTAGATCAAGAGATATATTTTAAAAATTTTCTCTTGATCTCAATCAGATCTTGATATGTTTTAGATCTGATTCTTATTATTTTAATAAATAAAATAAAACAAGATAAATTAAATCAAATTCAATTTACCTGATTTGGGTAATCCTATTACCCTGTAGATGATCCTGATTGCAGCGGAAGGTTCTAGATCTTAGCCACGCAAGTGCCTGGCCTCTACCGGTATCCACTCGGATTGGATCTGGAGATCCTCTTCTTCTCTATCACACCTCCAAAAATCAGATCTGGATCTGATCTGGAGGATCTTCAAAACTCTTTTGAAGATCTGCAGTCGTCCTTTTGCAGCAGCGCAGCCTTCTTGCTTTTGATCGCCTTTCCTTGATCTGAATCGCACCAAACTAAATCCAAAATACTTTTGGACGTGGAGAGCAAGGGGAGAAGAGACTATGGCGTGGAGAAGGAGGGGAGAGGCAGCCTTGGGGCGTATCTAATAGCATTGGAATTAGGGTTGGGCGCAGGGTCTTATTTATAGACCTCTTGTGATCCAACTCCTCTTCCTCTCAACCAATCACAACCCTTTGTGAAATCAGATCTAAATCTGATTGGTTGAAATAGAGACCCCTGGATTCCTCCTTAGAGGGCGCCTAAGACCAGTCAAACTGGATTCTTAGTAGAACTCTGATTGGAATCCAAAAGGGAGATGGAGTCCTTGTCCAACAAGGACTCCTAGGCGCCTCCTACTTGGGCTCACGCCACCCTTGGCGTGCACCCTTCTCCTTGCCAGGTTCTGGCAGGGGGACAAGCCCCCACCAGCTCTCCAATAGGTGCATGACATGTGGTCAAAAGTCAAAGGGTGAATGGTCAACGTTTGACCAGTCAAAGGTAGACTTTTGACCAAAGTCAAAGAACAAGAAATGGCAGGTGACCAAAAATGGCAGGTAATGTCTTACAAATAAGACAACCTATTCTGACTTGGACAACCTCCAGTCAGACCATATGAAGGCCTCTGATTGAGCACAAACTCCTTTGGCTCAGTCAGGACAACTTATTTGTGATAGTAAAAGAAGAACGTTAGGTTCAATCGAGTGCTAGCACGATTTCCTTGAACCTAATTGAATCTCATTTAGATCAATTGAACTAGATTAGTTCAATTGATGATCACCAGATTCAAACCCTTGTTTGTGTGACCCAGTTAGGTTCAGTTCTGTATGGTAATGGGATATGTCATGATCTCTATCATAGACATCATCGAAACTCCTTTCGATGGATCAGAATTCTTCTGATTCGAACAGCTAGAATGATCGATCATCTAAATCATTCTAATTGCTCCCAAAATCCACCAGTGACACCTAGCAGTATATGGTGGCAACCCATCAGAGCTAAATGCGAACCTCTTGGTGCAGCTACCTGTGTGATTCAGTTCTTCTATCTTGAGCCCCGATCAGATTAGGGTTAAGGTGAACTCGTCAAACCCTAGTCTCTGTCATATGATGTAATCATTCGATTCGAGTCCAATGTGAAAATCTAAATAGAAACTCTTTCTATTATTTCACTCTACCATGGCCATGGATTTCTGGACTTGATTCTCATGATCATCATAGGGCTGCTCCTCTACCACCGAGGTAGATAGATCCCATCTTGATGCAATCCAGTTCCTACAATGAACATGCTATAGCCAACATACACCTCAGGATTCCATATGGCTAGGAGACCGAGTAATGGTGTAGTCAAACTATAATACCCTCAAGGTGAACAGTCGATGCATCTCAGGTCAAAGAACCAGACACACTACTGCAGCATCGAGTCAGTCATTGACGAGAAGGTAGACTCCCTAATGACTACTCGAGGTGGTCACGCTCAGTGTCCTCGTTCTCTAACGAGTACTTATACTCTCGCTTCGGTGTCTCCACACCATAGACTCAAGACTCATCTACTAAAGAGAAGCGATCGTACACCAACCTTCCGGATCAATCACCATCCTCGTGATGATCCTATGGTCGGGAGCTGTTTATGAGTTAATAATGATTATTCATGTCTTAAATTTTCAACTCTTGAAAATATGAATTATCATTACCATTAACTCAAAGGATGTATCACAGACACTAAATACACATGTGTGATAGAAAATAATCCATTTCATTAATTATAGTCAAAATTACAATTTTGCCCCTAGAAGTGTATTATAAGTGTCAGCCAATTCTGGCTTCTAGGGCACATATATCTAACAGGCTGCAAGCAATTGTCTGCGATATAACAGACCATCCAAGCTTGCCCTACATTGCAAATTCTTCTACACTAAAGTATGGTAAGATGGCTACAAGTGGTTGTCTGTAATGTAACAGACCATCTAAGCTTGAACATACAATAATAACAACAGAATGCATCACCTCCATTTAGGTGCATCTCGTATAGGCAGTCATCATAGCCTCTATCTCCAAGCCTCTGGCTGCCTTCTCGAGTTGCAAACTAGAAATATAAATTTTATTAAAAAAGTAAAATAATAACTTAAAAATAAAATTCATGTACTTACACAGCTTAGTCATCTACCAAACTCCAAGTCCAAATTACAAGCATTGGTACCTATATAGAAAGATATGGGAGACAATATGCACGGACGGAAAGCTCTACTTGTCCAATACATTTATTGATGTGCAAGAGCTTAACAGTGATAAGCTCGAGCATATGATTAGCACATTTGATGAATTTGATCTAGTTATTGGTGGAAGCCCATATAATAATCTTTCAGATAGTAATCATCATAGTCATGATGGACTATAGGGGTTGCTATAGTTATAGCCTTACTTAGCCTCTAGGGAGTAGCAACCCTATAGACGGTAAGTGGTGTGGACAACAGAGCCACCAGAAGTCGATAATATAACTTAGATTCAATTTGAATTGAAGAAGCCATATCAGAATAACTCTACATCAGTTATTTTGTTCTAGTCCTTTTGATTTAATCAATTAGTTCTTTTGATGCATTTAGTTTTGGGTCCATAGGACCATACTTAGATTTATTTTAGATTGAGCTTTATTTGGAAAGAGACTATCGTAAAGAAGCAAGCTTGGTCCACATCATCTTTGGAGCCACCACCCTCCACACGTCTAAGGAGGAAATACACACGCTAGCATGTGCCATGCCCAAAGATCCTCATGCTAAGTTATGCCAGGCATCAAGCATCCACATGGAGTTTCTTTTCTTTCCTAGGATTCTTTAAGAGTTCTTAATTTCTCACTTATTTTGTTAAAAGGCTAATTTCTTTTCTATGATTCAATAAAAGATAGATATGATATATTATTGTATTTGAAAACCATACATAATGTTTTACTTTTTTGTTGGGAGGGTTGATTTTTTTCTTGTAAAGAAAATAGGATTCCTAAAGAAATAGGACCCCTAGGGTCCTATATAAACCCATGTATCTTTCATGAATGAGATAATAAATGAATAAATCACTTTACAATTTTCATAAATACTTGTCTTGGTCACTCCGAGAGGGAGAGGGTGTGAGAGCCAAAATTGCTCCACAAGGGGAGGGTGTGAGGCCCATCTTTTTCTATCTCTTTAACCTTCATTTTCTTGAGATTCAGTATTCTTATGATCCCGATTCATCTTCGCCATCTACCTACATAAGTCTATTCCATCAAAAGAAGATCTGTCTCATCCAAGATTTTTATCTATCATGCAGAGAGAGAAAGAATGATCTATTATTCTACAGATCAAATGTTGACAAGGATCTTCATTCCTTCTTAACTGATCTTTGATTTTTACTTATTTTGTTTAGATTTGATGTTGGTAAAGATCCAGTTCTTTATCGATAGATCTACTTGGTTAAAAGATTAAGAGTCATAATCAGGATAGTTTCTTAACTACCACGATCCAGATTCTTCTTATCTTTTTTTTGAATTTTTTTGTGGGATTAATTTCTTGCTATCCTTCATTTTATTTATATTTTTTTTTTATAATTATTAATGAGCATGTTTAATTTCTACTATCTATCTATTTACTTTATTATTGCTAGTTATTTACTAATCTCTAAAATGACATTCATCAGCATCGTTTAGATTGATCATGCTTTGGTCCCATGTCGATCAATCACACCTCCTGAGTAGAGTATAGGCAACTATACTGTCTATCCTAGGAATAATGTGCCACGATTAAATGTGATTTGTTATTGATAAATGGAAGGAAGCTTAGTCTTTTCTTTTTTTTAGACTGTCCCGCATCAATTTGGTATCAGAGCCAGATTGGTTAGGGTTTTAGTTTAAATTCTACAATTTAAAATTTTTGTAAGTTAAATTTTTATAATTTAAATTTCGTAATTTACTTTTCAGCATTTTTTCTTTCTTACTGTATCTTATTTCTGCATTCTGGACTTGCATGACCACCAGATCAAGTGCCCAGTACCAATGTCCTACTTTTTCACCCAGTACTAACATGGATCCCAATACAACAGCCATCATTAATGCCCTGACTGAGAAGTTTGATGACATAAAAGATTTTATGAAAATCATGAGTGAAAGAATAACAATACTAGAAAAAGCTAGGCAAAGACAACCTAAATCTGAGTCTCCCTAACTACCTATAGGATACAGAAGAAGAAACCTCGACCTAGATTGACCTATAGCAGCATGCCCCCATCATAACCAGTTCGATCAGGATGAGCATGTCCTTAGGAATGTGAAGATTAAAGCCCCAAGTTTTGATGGTTGTCTAGATCTAAGAGAGTACTTAGATTGAAAATCGGGCATGGATCACTATTTTGAGTGGTACGAAATATCTGAAATAAGAAGAGTTTGGTTTGCTAGGATGAAGTTGGTTAGGCAAGCCCGACTTTATTGAAAAAATATTGAACGTCTTCTTAACCAGAGAAGATAAGATCCGATAGAAACCTGGAATGAAATGAAGGAGAAACTCAGAGAAAAATACCTCCCCATCTGCTATCAATAAAAACTTTTAGATCAGTGGCAGAAACTTACTCAAGAAAATAGATCAGTCATAAAGTACACACAAGATTTGATGAGTACCTCATAAGATGTGGAGTAACTAAAGATAGGATTATTATCTTGTCTAAATTTAGAGCTGGATTACGAGAAGATATCCAGCGTGAGCTCTTTTTGTGAGAGGTAACCATGTTAGAACAAGCTTATCAACTTGTCCTAGACTTTGAAAGATTTTCTAGGTATTCGACCATCTGTCATCTTGAACCTAGCTGAGTAATCCCTTTTGGATCGAGACCTAATACTACCCAGACTCCTAGTAATGGACCTCCACCTACAAATCCTATTATGAAAAAAGAAGATAAAAGAAAAAGAGTTGCAGGAGAGTTATCTAAGGAAAGTAGTTCTCGATCCCATTGCTTCAAGTGCCATGGTTATGGTTATTTTGCTGCACAATGTCCCAACCGATCATTATTTATCGAAGAATTAGAAGAGAAAACTTTAAAAAATATTAAGGAGAAAGTTTATGAAGCAGATCCAGACTTAGCTAAATAGTTTGAGAGTACTGAGAAAATCCTAAGTTTTGTTGCACCGGAGTCAGACCTTAGGCTTGGAGTCATTAGGTATATTCTAGCATAGACTAAGGAGAGTGAAGACTGACGTAGGATCTTTATTTTTCATATCTTCATAAAATTTAGTGATAAAATTTATAAGATGATCATTGATAGTGGTAGCTGTATCAATGCCATCTCCACCGACATGATTAAGCAATTAGGATTAGCTCCTGTAGATCATCCCATCCCATACCATGTATCTTGGATAGATTCCTCCTCTATTTCCATCAAACTCAGATGCCGTGTTCCCATCCAGCTTCATTTTATCAGGATCATGTTTGGTGCGATGTCTTACCCATGGAAGTTGAAAGTATCATATTAGGTCGACTTTGGCTGTTTGACAATGATGTTATGATTTATGGTTGAACCAACTCCTGTAGTTTCACTCATATGGGTAAAAAGATCACGATCAATCCTTCCCCACCTAAGGCTACCAATAGAAAGATAGGCGATGGACCAAAAGAAAATATAAAAAAAAAAGCCTTCATCTGATAGGTGCTAAGGAATTAGAGATGACCGTGAGTAAAGGATCACCAATTTGGATGATTGCCATGAGAGAAGTTCATGAGGATCCTAAGATAGATCATTCCAAGAATATAATTCATGGATATCAACCTAGAAAATCAATAGACCTTATCCTACTGCCCATGCATACTAGAATTTTCGAATCTACAGAGGCATTTACACAGCATGTCAAGAGTTTACATAAAGAGATCAGTAAAAAATTAGTATTAGTAATAAAGTTTATAAATAGAATGCAGATTTTCATCGACGTATCCAAGAGTTTACGAAAGGAGACTATGTGATGGTTCGAATGAGGTCTGAACAATTCTCACCAGGAACCGTCAAGAACTTACATGCTCGAGGAGTAGGTCCATTTAAGATTTTAAAGAAGATCAGATCAAATGCATATGTTGTGGACTTACCTTCTAAATTTGGGATTAGCTCTACTTTTAACGTTGCAGATCTCGTCGCCTATAAAGAGCCAACTTAGATACTTAGTGAGCCATTTAAGCCTGAATCAACCTTTGAGAGAGAGTCTATTCTTGAATATCCACCAGCCAAAATGTCAAAGCATGATCAGATTGAGATAATTTTGGATGAGCAGATCATCTCCACTCGGAGTCGAGGCTATCAATGGCACTTAGTTAGATGGTGAGGTCGACCAGAGTTTGAGGATACCAAGATCACTCGAGAAGAGCTGCAGCATATTGATCTCGATTTACTTGAGCATCACCAGAGTAGAATCGACCCCCACTCGATAGGATTGAGTTCTCCACACCCCGAGAGAATTGGTCTGGATACCAGAGCCACCAGAAGTCAGCAACATAATTTAGATTCAATTTGAATTGAAGAAGCCATATCAGAATAACTCTACTTTAGTTATTTTATTTTAGTCCTTTTGATTTAATCAATTAGTTCTTTTGATGCATTTAGTTTTGGGTCCATAGGACCATACTTGGGTTTATTTTAGATTGAGCCTTATTTGTAAAGAGACCATCATAAAGAAGCAAGCTTGGTCCACGTCATCTTTGGAGCCACCACCCTCCACACGCACAAGGAGAAAATATACACGCCAACATGTGCCATTGATAGGGACACGATGCTGTCGTTAAGACACCGTGTTTATCAATTTAAATCCGACTCTTTACTTTTTAAACTAACTAAAAATTATGAAGAAAGTGGTGAGTCGGGTCGAATCCACACAGAGGCAATGATTTATTTCTAAAATCTTTGATTTTTTTTTTTTCAAGAAAAGAAAGCAAAGATTAAAGTCAAAAAATAGATCTATAAATAAAAATAGAATTTAAATTATGTAAAAATAAATTTGATACTAAGATCTACTATTTAGATCTTAGCAACTACTTATAGTAAAATTAAAAAGCAATAAAGAATAAATAATTTAAAGAGCTAGAATTGAAAAGAATAATGAAACTTTCTTTATTAAATTTAAAACTAAGATGCAGAATTTAAATACAAAAAAATAAAGAAAATTCAGAATTTTAATACAAGAAATTAAAGGAAAAAGACTAGATGGAGATCGCAGATCGGCGTAGGCATGAAGATGGCGTAGAAGACCGGCTCTTCTTCTCAGCACCGCAGCTTTGAAGCAACCTTTAATCCAGAGCTTGACTTCCACCCTATACCTTAGCTTCCCTTCCAACCCTCCTTCCCTTTCTTAGAGGCTTAGGATCCTTTTTATAGAGCTAGAAGAGGTAGATATTTATTTCTAAAAGCAATATGGGACTAATTCCCTTTGTAATCATAAAAATCTGAATAAAATTTGAATAAAAACAACTCTGTTACATCTCTGGTAAATCTGGTAAAATCAGGCTATCCGATAGGAATCGAACGGTTCAAAAATCATCAAAATCGGATGCCTATCAGCCCAGATCAGCTCGAATTAAATTCTGGCCGTCCGATCGCGCTTGATCGAGGAAATCTGGCCGCAAATCATGCTTCGGGAGTCCTGATCACTGCCGGGAGCGTTCTGGACCGTCGGATCGAAGCTGGAATCAGGCGCTGTCATTTGATGGTGATCCGAGTGAAATTGGCAACCGAAAAAAATGCTGACCGTCCGATCTTAACCGCAATCAACCGCAGCCGTCCGATCGCGCAATTACTGTTCCCATGGACCGCGTAGACCGGCCGCACCGCACACCGCAACCAATCAATGCTTCTGTCACCGAGTGAAATGACCAGATTGCCCTGTGAGCCGCGATAAAATTTTGTAGACCCTTTAAGGGTCTAGGTCCACCACGTGGCAGGCTCTGATTCGCCGGATTTTGCTGAGCTGGCGGTCCACGCCTGGATCGTAGACCGGCTGATGGCTTCAATGACTGAGTCGGCTTTGATGGCTCGGCTTGGCTTGGTGGCTCGGCTTGCGGAGCCGGTTGAGCCATTTTCTTTTTTTTTATTTAATTTTTATTTATTTTATATTTTTTTAAAAATTCATATCTTTTTCATTTTAGCTCCGTTTTACTTGAAATTTATTTCGTTGTGATCAAAAAAATGAGCTCTTTCTTTTAATAATAAAATTTTATTTCTTAATTTTTATTTATTTTTTATTATTTTTTAATTAATTTTTTAATTAATAAAAATATGAATTTTTCAAAAATTATATATAAATTGATTGATAATTCTTAAAAATTAATATAAATTAATTAATAAATTAATACTTTTATTGGTGAATTTACGATGCTTATCACACCCCCCAACTTAAGCTTTGCTCGTCCTCGAGTAAAGAAAGAATTTAGTTTAGATCAATTACCATATTTTGTTGAGATCTTCCTTCACAAAAATAAATCTAGAATTTAAGATCAAAAGTTTAGACAGTATCACTAACTAAGTATTGAGTTTCAGAAGTAAATTTCATGGCAGATTAATCAGAAACTTTCTTAGAGTTCATCTAAAGATTTTCAGCACTTTGTGTCGTGAATACTAACTTAGCATTTGGGTGTTGATTCAAAGGGCAAATGAATCTTCTTTTTATCACCTATTTTGGTTAGTTTTATATACTCCCAAGTTAAGTGCATGAATTAAGGTAGCTTTCACACTGCTTTTTTTTTTTTTTTTTTTTTTTTTTTTTTTAAATTGTGCTGAGCATCCTGGCCTTCCCTTCACCATTTGATGTGAACTTCTACATTTAAGGTGCAAAGTTCTAGTTTAGGGCAATCCACATATACTCTATTTTTTGCACTTTTTTTTTTTTTTTTTTTTATTTTAGAAAGCAGGTAGCTCTTTCCTTAAATTCAAGTTTCTTTAATTGAAGTATATATAAACCATCAATTTTTAGTGATAATTGAATCCTCAATTTAGCCTTATAATCAAACACCTGCTGTGCTTCATTAGTGTGCATGTGCAAGTAGAAGTGCTGTTAGCCTTTAAATGACCTAAGTAGGTTGCTAATGGTCTGACCAAATAATCTGCTTCTTGACTCGCTACCATTATTAGTTAATACTTTCTAACTTTATTACTTATCCTAGTTTATTTTGCTTAAGATTCTCTTTCCCAAAATATGGTTTGTTCAAAATTTTTATTTTTATTATTATTATTTTTTTAATAGTTTTATTATTATTATATATATTATTTATTTATTATTTTTATTTTATTTATTATTTTTTTAATTTTTTAATATTTTATTATTATTATTATTATTATTTTTTATATTTTTATTGATTTATTTATATATATATTTATTTATTTTTTTATTTTATTTTATTTTATTTTATTTTATTATTTTTTTTATTTTTTTTTACTTTTTACCCCAACTGAATTGACATTGTCCTCAATAAAAGAGTGTAAATTATGTTTATTTATTTAGCATGGGTCTTGAAGCTTATGATCCTTCTCCCGCTTTTTGGTTCTCCAACTTAGCCTAAAAGAGAAAATAAATTAGATTCAAGAAGTATTGGGTTGCCTCCCAATAAGCGCTAAGTTTATTGTCTTCAGCCAGACAAAATGCAGTTTAATTCATTGTGGTTCTATTAATTGCACTTGATCAATATTTCGATTTAATGATATCCCTTCGATATATGGTTTAAGCCTTTGGCCATTTACCTTAAAAAAATTTTTAGTCCTGGGATCATAGAGTTTAATTGCACCATGTGGGAATACATGATTAACTATATAAGGTCCATCCCATCTGGATTTTAGTTTTCCAGGAAATAATCGAAGCCTTGAGTTAAATAACCAGACTTGTTGATTTGGCTCAAAGGTTTTTCTTGAAATATGTTTATCATGGAAGGCTTTCATTTTTTCCTTATAAATTTTTGAATTTTCATAAGCTTCTTGCCTTAATTCTTCTAATTCACTTAATTGTAACATCCGATTGGAACCAGCTTTGTTTAAATTAAAATTTAATTATTTTATTGCCCAATATGCTTTATGTTCAAGTTCTACCGGAAGGTGACATGCTTTTCCATAGATTAATCTATAGGGAGACATTCCAATGGGGGTTTTATAAGCTGTCCTATAGGCCCATAATGCATCATCCAATCGATCTGACCAATCTTTTCGATCAGGCCTAATAGTCTTTTGTAAGATATTCTTGATTTCCCTATTAGAGACTTCTACCTGACCACTTGTTTGCGGATGGTATGGTGTAGCTATCTTATGTGTCACCCCATATTTTCGTAATAAAGTTCTAAATTGATGATTTGTAAAATGGGTACCCCCGTCACTAATGATAGCACGTGGAAATCCGAACCTGGAAAAGATATTCTTCTGAATAAATTTTAGGACTACTTTATGATCATTGGTTCGAGTTGCTATTGCTTCAATCCATTTAGAAACATAATCGACAGCTACCAAAATGTATTCAAATCCATTGGAAGGTGGAAAAGGTCCCATAAAATCAATTCCCCATACATCAAAAATTTCAACCACTAAAATGGGGTTCAAAGGCATCATGTCTTTCTTTGAAATATTCCCTAAGGCTTGACACTTAAAACACTCCTGACTAAAAGTATGGGCATCCTTAAATAATGTTGGCCAATAAAAACCACTTTGTAACACTTTGGCCGCAGTTTTTCATCCAGAAAAGTGTCCTCCACAAGCAAGAGTATGACAAAATTGTAAGATACTCCATTGTTCAGATTCAGGAACACATCTACGAATGATTTGATCAGCACAAATTCTAAAAAGCTCAGGATCTTCCCAAAAATAATATTTGATTTGAGCAAAGAATCGATCCTTTTCATTCTTAGACCAGCCATCAGGAATTTGTCCTATGACTAAGTAATTGACAATATTTGCAAACCAAGGAGTCTTTGTATGTGAAACTGTTAACAATTGTTCATCTGAAAAAGATTCTCTGATTGATACAGGTTCATTATCTTTCACTAGGATCCTAGACAGATGGTCTGCTACAACATTTTTAGATCCCTTCTTATCTCGAATTTCAATGTCAAATTCTTGTAACAGTAAAATCCATCTAATTAATCATGGTTTAGCATCTTTCTTTGAGAGCAGGTATCTCAAGGCTGAATGATCCGAGTAAATTATGATTTTTGATCCTAATAAATATGATCTAAACTTTTCTAGGGCAAACACAATGGCTAGCAACTCTTTTTCAGTGGTGGTATAATTCATTTGTGCTTCATTCAGAGTTCTACTAGCATAATAGATCACTACAGGACATTTGTTTACCCTTTGGCCTAGGACAGCTCCTATGGCAAAATCTGAGGCATCGCACATAATTTCAAAAGGTAGTGACCAATTAGGAGGTTGTATGATTGGAGCTTTGGTCACAGCTTCTTTTAAAATTTCATAAGCTTTAAGACAATTTTCATCAAAGTTAAAAGAAACATCCTTAGCAAGGAGATTACACAAAGGACGAGAAATTTTAGAGAACTCTTTGATGAAGCGACGATAGAATCCTACATGACCAAGAAAAGATCGAATTTGTTTGACAGAAGTGGGAGGAGGAAGTTTAGAAATTAGTTCAACTTTAGCTTTATCTACCTCAATCCCTTTCTTGGATACTATATGTCCTAAAACGATCCCTTCTTGAACCATGAAGTGGCTCTTTTCCCAGCTTAACACTAGATTAGCCTCAATACATCATTTTAATATTTTCTTCAAATTGTTGAGACAACTCTCAAAAGATTCTCCAAAGACTGAAAAGTCATCCATGAATATTTCTAAGAAATCTCCTATCATGTCTGAAAATATTGACATCATGCACCATTGAAAAGTTGCAGGTGCATTACATAATCCGAATGGCATTCTACGGAAAGCAAAGGTTCCATAAGGACATGTAAAGGTGGTCTTTTCTTGATCTCCTGGGTAGATTGCTACCTGATTGTATCCCGAGTATCCATCTAAAAAGCAAAAGTATTGTTGGCCTGCTAGTCTTTCTAGGATTTGATCGATAAAGGGTAAGGGAAAGTGATCTTTTCGGGATGGTTGTATTGAGTTTTCTATAATCTATGCAGACACGCCACCCAGTGGAAAGTCGTGTTGGTACTAAGTTTTCCATGTTCAGTGCGGACAACCGTAAGTCCAGATTTTTTTGGAACAACTTGTGTAGGACTCACCCAGTGGCTGTCAGAGATAGGATAAATAATTCCAGCATCTAACCATTTAATTACTTCTTTCTTGACTACTTCTTGCATGTTAGGGATTAAGCCTTCTTTGCATCTCTCGAGTTGGTTTGGCATTATCTTCTGTATAAATATGGTGCATGCATATTGACGGACTAATTCCTTTTAAATCGGCAACGGTCCACCCTATGGCCTCTTTATATGTTTTTAGAATATTTACCAATTGGTTTTCCTGTTCAGTAGTTAAGTTGGAAGCAATTATTACTGGTAGGGTTTTCTTTGATCCTAAAAATACATACTTAAGTGATTCAGGTAAAGGTTTTAGTTCAAGTTGTGGTGGGGCCTGAATTGAAGGACGTAGTGGTTCAATTTTTCGCTCAGGTAAGGGCTCAATTTTCACTGACCAAGGTAATGAATGTGATGGTTGAGGTGAATTAAGCAGGGTATTTACTTTCTGGGTTTGAGTTTCTTCAGTGGGTTCATCATCTTGTAGTAAATCTAAGGAGGAATTAGATTCAACTATTTCATCTATCTGATTGATTACAAAGCAGTCTTCCTCCTCTTGGGTGTACTTTG
>QRFJ01003980.1:21357-59694 GCA_006176705.1 Cocos nucifera
TTGTAAAATGGGTACCCCGTCACTGATGATAGCCAGCATGACGAAATCAACTGGAAAGATTTCTTCTAAATAAATTTTAGACTACTTTTATGATCATTGTTCGATGTTGCTATTGCTTCAATCCATTTAGAAAACTATCAACATACCAAATTATTCACCATATTGGAAGGTGGAAAAGGTCCCATAAAATCAATTTCCCCATACATCAAAAATTTTCAACCACTAAAATGGGGTTCAAAGGCATCATGTCTTTCTTTGAAAATATTCCCTAAGGCTTGACACTAAAACACTCCTGACTAAAAGTATGGGCATCCTTAAATATGTGGCCAATAAAAACCACTTGTAACACTTTGGCCGCAGTTTTTCTCCAGAAAAGTGTCCTCCAAAGCAGAGTATGACAAAATTGTAAGATACTCCTTGTTCAGCATTCAGGAACACATCTACGAATGATTTGATCAGCACAAATTCTAAAAAGCTCAGGATCTTCCAAAAATAATATTTGATTTGACCAAAGAATGATCTTTTCATTCTTAGACCAGCCATCCAGGATTTGTCCTATGACTAAGTAATTGACAATATTTGCAAAACCCAAGGAGTCTGTGTTGAAACTGTTAACATATTGTTCATCTGAAAAGATTCTCTGATTGATACAGTTATTATCTTTCACTAGGATCCTAGACAGATGGTCTGCTACAACCATTTTTAGATCCCTTCTTATCTCGAATTTCAATGTCAAATTCTTGTAACAGTAAAATCCATCTAATTAATCTGGTTTAGCATCTTTCTTTGAAGCAGTACAGTACCTCAAGGCTGAATGATCCGAGTAAATTATGATTTTTGATCCTAATAAATATATCTAAACTTTTCTAGGGCAAACACAATGGCTAGCAACTCTTTTCTCAGTGGTGGTATATTCATTTGTGCTCTATTCAGTTTCTACTAGCATAATAGATCTCTACAGGACATTGTTTACCCTTTGGCTCTAGGACAGCTCCTCATGGCAAAATCTGAGGCATCGCACATAATTTCAAAAGGTAGTGACCAATTAGGAGTTGTATGATTGAGCTTTGGCACAGCTTCTTTTAAGATTTCATAAGCTTTAAGACAATTTTCATCAAAGTTAAAAGAAACATCCTTAGCAAGGAGATTACGTCAAAGGACGAGAAATTTTAGAAGAACTCTTTGATGAAGCGAGATAAAGAATCCTACATGACCAAGAAAAGATCGAATTTGTTTGAAGAAGTGTGGGAGGAGGAAGTTTAAGAAATTAGTTCAACTTTAGCTTTTATCTACCTCAATCCCTTTCTTGGATACTATTGTCCTAAAACGATCCCTTTTTGAACCATGAAGTGGCTCTTTTCCAGCTTAACACTAGATTAGCCTCAATACATCGTTTTAATATTTCTTCAAATTGTTGAGACAACTCTCAAAAGATTCTCCAAAGACGAAAAGTCATCCATGAATATTTCTAAGAAATCTCCTATCATGTCTGAAAATATTGACATCATGCACTTGAAAGTTGCAGGTGCATTACATAATCCGAATGGCATTCTACGAAAAGCAAAGGTTCCATAAGGACATGTAAAGGTGGTCTTTTCTTGATCTCCTGGGTAGATCGCTACCTGATGGTATCCCGAGTATCCATAATAAAAAGCAAAAGTATGTTGCCTGCTAGTCTTTCTAGATTTGATCGATAAAGGTAAGGGAAAGTGATCTTTCGGTGGTTGTATTAGTTTTCTAATAATCTATGCAGACACGCCACCTAGTGGAAAGTCGTGTTGTACTAAGTTTCATGTTAGTGCGGACAAACCGTAAGTCCAGATTTTTTTTGAACAACTTGTGTAGGACTCACCCAGTGGCTGTCAGAGATAGGATAAATAATTCCAGCATCTAACCATTTAATTACTTCTTTCTTGACTACTTCTTGCATGTTAGGATTAAGCCTTCTTTGCATCTCTCGAGTTGGTTTGGCATTATCTTCTTCTGTGATAATATATGGTGCATGCATATTGAGGACTAATTCCTTTTAAATCGCAACGGTCCACTAAACCCTAAAACCCTAAACCGCTAAAACCCCTAGAACCCTAAACCTAAACACCTAAACCCCTACCTACCCCCTAAACCCGAACCTACCCTAACCCTAAAACCTAACCCTAACCTAAAGCCCTAAACCCTACCAACCTAAACCCAAACCCTACACCCTTAACCCTAAACCCTAAAACCTAAACCCCTAAACCCAAACCCTAACCCTAAACCCTAACCCTAAAACCCTAAACCCTAACCCTAAACCTAAAACCTAAACCCTAAACCCCCTACCTAAACCTAAAAACCTAACCTAAACCTACCCCTCTCCTAACTAACCCTACCTACCAAACCCCAACAACCTAAAAACCCTAAACCCTAAACCCTAAACCCTTAAAACCCTAAACCTAAACCCTAACCCTAAAGCCCTAAACCCTAAACCCTAAACCCAAACCCAAACCGTACAACCCTAAACCCTAAACCCTAAACCCTAAACCCAAAAAACCCTAAAACCCTAAACCCTAAACCTCTAAACCTAAAACCTAAACCACAAACCCTAAACCCTAAACCCAAACCCTAAAACCCTAAACCCTAAAACCCTAAACCCTAATACCTAAACCCTAAACCCTAAACCCTAAACCTACCTCCCTAACCCTACCTAACCCAACCCCTAAATCAAACAAACCCTAAACCCTAAACCTAACCCTAAACCCTAAACCTAAAACCCTAAACCCTAACCCCCTAAACTCCTAAACCCTAAACCCTAAACCCTAAACCAAAAACCCTAAACCCTATAACCCCTAAACCCTAACCCTAAACCCTAAACCTAAACGCCTAAACCCTAAACCCCTAAACCCTACCCTAAAACCTAAAACCCTAAAAACCCTAAAACCCTAAACCCTAATACCTAACCCTAAACTAACCCTAAACCCTAAAACCCAGAAATATTACCTAACGCCTAAACCCTAAACCTAACCCTAAACTAACCTCCCTAAACCTACCCTATCCCTACCTCCCACCTCTAACCCCCTAAACCTATAACCCTAAACCTAACCTAAACCTAACCCTAAACCTCAACCCTAAACCCTAAACCCTAAACCCTAACCTATCCCTAACCTAAACCCTAAACCCTAACCAACCCTATCACCTAAACCTACCTAAACCTAAACCCTACCCTAAACCAAACCCTAATCCAACCCTACGCTAAACCCTAAACCCTAAACCCCTAAACCCTAACCTAACCACCCTAAACCTAAAACCCACTACTAACCCAAACCTACAAACTACCCTCACCCTACCCTAACCCTAAACCTAACCTAAACCCTAAAACCCTAAACCCTAAACCTACCCTAAACCCTAAACCCTAAACCCCTAACCCTAAACCCTAAAACCCTAAACCCTAAACCCTAAACCCTAAACTCTAAACCCTTAAAAAAACCCTAAACCCTAACCTATAAACTCTAACCTAAACCACTAAACCCTAAACCCCTAAATCCCTAAACCCTAAACTCCAAACCCAAATCTCTAAACCGCTAAACCCTCAACCCGTAGAACCCTAAACCCTAAACTAAACCCAACCCTAACTACCCTACCTAACCCTAAAACCTAACTCCTTAACCCTAAACCTAAACCCTACTCACCAACAACCTAAACGCCTAACCCTACACTAAACCCTAAACCCTAAAACCTAACCTACACTAACCCCACCCCACCAACCCTACCCTAAACCCTCACCCCCTAACCCAACCTACCACTTAAACCCTAAACCCTAACCTACACCCCTAACCCTACCTAAACCCACTCACCCTCCCTTAAACCCTAAAAACCCTCACTCTAAACCCTAAACCCCTAAACCCTAACCCCTAAACCTAACCCTAACCGCTAAACCCTAACCCTAAACCTATACCATACAACCATAAACTAAACCTAACCCTAACCTAAACACCTAAACCCAAAACCCTAAAACCCTAACCCTAAAACCCTAAAAACCTAAACCCTAACTAAAAACCCCTAAACTCCTAAACCCTAAACCCTAAAACCCTAACCCTAACCCTAAAAACCCCTAACCATAAACCCTAAACCCTAAACCCTAAACCCTAAATCCAACATCCATAAACCCTAAACCCTACCCTAAAACCCTAACCTTAACCTACAACCTAAACTCCCTACAACCCAAAACCTAAAATCTCAACCTAAAAATCCTACAACTAGAACCTAAACCACTAATAACGTTGCGGCTTTTTCTATACGAGCAAGCGCATACAGGTCGTATCCTTAATTCTTTGGCCCAAGTCTTTCTTCTCCCTACTCAATTTAGAATGACAACCAGCCTACAATGAACCTACCATGGTTTGTTGGATTGCTTGCAGAACGTGAGAACGGATCATCACACCTAGAAGATTCGGTGAATATCAGTGAGAGGTTCTCTCCTAGCTCGTCGACCTTTTAAGAAGAGAAGAAGAACATAGAAAGCAGAAAAAATCAGAAATGCAGTCGCATGCTGGGATGACTGCATAAATTAGTATCAAGAATCACAGTCTGATCAAAAAGTCCATGCAGAGTGAGTTTCTTCTGCAAAGAAGCAGGAGCACTGAAAGAGAAACTATCCATCTATACATTGTTCTTTCTGGATCCGAACAGAACCAAGAAAGAAAGCAAGTGATTGTGGACAAGATAATTATATGATAGACATCTTGCAACTTTCTTATCTTGATTCTAATGCTTGGATATTAAGATACGCGAAAGTCCTTATCTGAGTTCTATAATTCTATTAGTGGCTTGCAGATCAATAGAAGATTGTGATAATATAGAAGGGTTTCTAAACATATTTGGGAGAATGGAAGATAAGTTTTAATTCTAGCTTAGGAATCATGAATCTTGTACTCAATTCAAATAAAGATTATTTCTTAATGAATATCATTATTATCCAACTTCTTATTAATATCATTTCTGAAGCCCTTGCGTCCTTTTATTTGAATGATTTTAAATATCAATAAAAGAAAATTGTTTATAATATGATTGAACTGATGTTATAAATTTTTGATTAAATAATTGAATAATAATAAAAATATATTTACTATTCTATCCTGTTAGCATGGTTCAAATCCCTTGTAAACTGGCTCTAGAATTAGTGATTGTCTGATGTTCTGTCTTGGTACTGAGGCTCAGGTCATATTAACAAGAATAGAATTAACAATTAAGTTCTAATGAAGAAATTCTTGAGATTAGTGATTGTGAGATCACTTTCGATCTAATGAGCTCCTGTCTTCTTGAAGAATGAACCCAGTCAATCTTTTGCTGAAAAAGTGAATAGCTACTGAAACCTTGAGTTTAGTACATTCGAGAGGCAGGACGATGTCTACTGCGCATGGATCCATGAGCTCAAGGCACCTGCGAGTAGATATGAATATTTCTGAACATTGCATACACCTTCAACAGACGACCTACGAGGTAATGTGTATATCTCTTTAAGTGAAGCCTAAGTTGAAGTCGTTTGAAAAATGTTCAAACTAATTTTCGAAATGAAGGTAGAAAAGACAAACTAGATAAGGAATTAAAACCTTCGATCTGATCGAGGAGGTGAGTATCCTCTAATGTTTTGACATATCTTAATGAAGAAAAAAAATTCTCTCTCATCGTCTCTCATAAGAATACCATAATATAATGGTGTGTTTGAAGGATAAATTCGGGATCTGTTGGAGCATCGTGTCGATCCATGATGGGGTTGATGTTGCCGATCTTCCTATAGGGATTATGTGCTCGAGGTAGCTTATTACATTCTATTCGGTGGCAGAAACTGGATGCGTCGTGGAGTCGCCGAGTCGAGGCCACTGAAGGTCCCCATCTGGAGACCTGGCAAAATGGAAGTACCCAATCCGAGCGGTGGGGGGACGGTTAAGTCTATGTTCGACCAACAGGAATGGATGAGCTCGAATGAAGTTTCAGAGCTTAGAGAAGAAAGAGAAGAGCTCTAGAGAGACTAGAGGTCAGAAGAGCTTAGCTTAGCGTATCGAGAGAATCTCTTTTAATAAGCGGAGCTTGACTGATGATTTAACTGCAAGCCGGCGTGCTGCAAGCTCGCTGTTCGAGGTCGATCGGAATCAGTCTCCAGTAGACTGGCTGCGTGTGCGGTGGATTGATGGTGACAGCGCATCGCCGCCTGACCAAGTATGGGATTCGCTTAATCTCGGCTCTGCGGTGGACTAAGGTGATGTGCTGCAGGAGCCTTGCCGACATGAAGGGTTTGAAGACCTTCGTCGTGTGCCCATGTTCGAGGAGTTCGAGCTCGCTGAAGAGAAAAGATAGGGGAGTTCGGCCCCATGGGCGTCTAGCTGGAGAATGTCACTATGGCTTCGTCCGCGTTGATATTTGAGTTCTGACCGCGTGAGAATCTGAAGCTTGAACCGTTTGGAAAGGTTCGGTCGGCCGTTGGAGCTCGTTGTCGGTTGAGGACTTGGGCCAACTTTTGAGAGTTCCATAAGGAAGCTCGATCGCTAAGTCTGTTCGGCAGGGCGGGACCGCTCGAGGAGTTTCGACCGAGGGAGCGACTGCTTAGGGAGTTCTATCGAGGAAGGTCGACCGTTTTGAGGAGCTTTGGCCACTGGAGGACTTCATGGTGAAGGCTCGATTCCTTCTTGGATGTCGGTGCGCAAAGTAGCATGGGGGTGTCCCGCAAGGAGTTCGGCCTGTCGGCGCTCCAAGGAAGTTGGTCGTCTGACTGGCGAGTCTGGAAGAAAGCCGATGCTAACGTAGGTTTTCGGCTCTTTTGGATAGAAGCCGAGCCTATGAGCTGGCGGAGTTTGGTGGCTAAAGCACTCATCTGCCGAAGCTGCTTCTCGTGCTAGAACTGGTTTGCATTACACGTGTTTAGCTGTGAGCTAGATTTCGGCTGGAGCGGGTCTTATCCCAACCACTAGCCCCCCACTCCCAGGAGTTCGATAAAATCCAAAGAAAAGGAATGATTACGGAAAAGGCCGAGCGTGCCGTAAATTGTGCTCCTCTCTGAGGCTCTGTAGTCCTGGTGCTATAGTCGATGCTCGAGAGGAGCTTCCTCCATCTTCTTCAGGCCTTTGAGTCTGATACACGTTGCTTTATCTAGCCAATGATCGAATTGCTTCTCGATTAAGGATAGGTTCTGCCCTCCTATTCTAATATCCCGAGGACTGGGTATGATGATTCGCTGTTTTTTTCGAGTTATCTAAGCGTTGCTTATCTCTATGCTCGATGGTCGATCATGATAGCTTCTTCTTAAGTCCGTAGGTCGATGCTCGTTTTCCGTTAGGACGAGGTTTCCTGCCTCTCCGATTCTTAACCGAGGTGGTTCGATCGTTCGAGGTTGTCAACGCCTATCTCCAGAGCCGAGGTCCGACATCGAAGTATCTTTCTCTCCGTTAGCCGAGGTCGAATGCCCCTGCTGCGAGTCTTGCTCGTTGTTAGAACGAGATTTTTCCTCTCTATGTCCTCAACGGACTATGGGGGGCACAAGTTGCATTCCTTGGTGAAACGTGGCCTTTCGACTATTGTGTCGCGTCAGGTGAGGTTCCTCCTCCCTAGTTCCTAACGGGCTGTGTGGGGTCCCGGCATCATCAGTCTTACATTGCACTGAGTCTTCGACTTATTGCTCGGCATAGGGATGAGGTCTTCTCCTTTTCCTAATGGGCTATGGGGCAACTGTACGGACCTGCTTTGATCAGGTTTTGACACATGCCTGTCAGTTAAGAACACACCTGTTTATCAATTAAATTCCGCTCTTTACTGTTTTAAACTAACTAAAAATTTATGAAAGAAAGAGTGGTGAGTCGGGTCGAATCCAACATGAGAGCAATCGATTTAATTTCTAAAATCTTGATTTTTTTTTTTTCAAAGAAAAGAAAGCAAAAGATTAAAGGTCAAAAAATAGACTATAAATAAAAATATAGAATTGAAATTAATGGTCAAAACAAAATTTGATACTAAGATTATCTTAGTTAGATTGCTTAGCACTACATATAGTAAAGATTAAAAAGCAATAAAGACTAAATAATTTAAAGAGCTAGAATTGAAAAGAATAATGAAAACTTCCTTTATTAAAATTTAAAACTAAGATTCAGAAATTTAAATACAAAAATATAAAAAAATTCAAAATTTTAATACAGAGAAATAAAAAGGAAAAAAAATAGATAATGAATCGCAGATACGCGTAGCATGAAGATGGCGTAGAACCCATGTCTTCATCTCAGCCAGCACCGCAGCTTATAAGCAACCTGTTAATCCCGAGGTTGAATTCCACCCTATACCTTAGCTTCTCCTCAACCCTCTTCCCTTTCTATAGAGGCTTCAGGCATTCCTTCTTTATAAGAGCTATTTGAAGAAGGTAGATCATTGTAATTTTAAAAGCATCTACTGGAACTAATTCCTTTGTAATGTCATAAAAATCTTGCATAAATTTGCATAATAAACAACTCTGTTAGATCTCTGGTAAATCTGGTGAAAATCAGGCTATCCGATAGACATCGAACGTTTCAGAAGAATCATCCAAAATCGATATGCTACAACGCCACCGATCAGCCGAACTGGCAATATTCTGGCCGTCCGATCCGCGCTTGATCGAGGAAAACTGGCCGCAAATCTGCCTTTCGGGAGTCTCTGAGTCACTGCCGGAGAGCTTGTTCTGGATCGTCGGATCAGCTGGAATCAGGCCAGCTGCGTCTTGATGTGATTCGCGTGAGTGAATGGCAACCGAAAAAAGTGAATTGACTGTAGTCGCGTGCTTAACGCCCATCAAACGCACCGTCGATCCTGCGCAATTACTGTTCGCCAATGGACCGGCGTAGACGTCCTGCCACCGCAACAACCGCAACCAAATCAATGCCATCGTCCACCGAGTGAAATGAACCAGATTGCTGTGAGCGCGTAAAATTTGTAGCCCTTAAGGTCTAGGTCCACCACGTGCAGGCTCTGATTCACCCGGATTGGTGGCTGAGCTTGGCGTCCCCGCCTGGATCGTAAGACCGGCTTGCATGGTCAATGACTGAGTGTCGACTTTGATGGCTCGGCTTGTTTGGTGCTCGGAATCTTGCGGAGTCGGTGATGCCCTTTCTTTTTTTTTATTTTAATTTTTATTTATTTTATTTTTTTTAAAAATTCTAATCTTTTTCATTAAACTTTTCAGCCGTTTATTTAACTTGAAATTTTTTTCGTTTGAAGTCAAAAAAATGGAGCTCGTTGTCTATTAATAAAATTTTATGTATTCTAAGATTTTATTGATTGTTTTATTATTTTTTTAATTTTTAATTTTTACATAAAAAATGATAATTTTCAAGAATTATATATAAATTTGATTGATATTCTTAAAATTAATCAATAAATTAATTAATAAATTAATACTTTTATGGTAAATTTACGATGGAATTTATGATGCTTATCACACCCCCCAACTTAAGCTTTGCTCGTCCTCGAGTAAAGAAAGAATTTAGTTTAGATCAATTACCATATTTTGTTGAGATCCTTCCTTCACAAAAATAAATCTAGGAATTTAAGATCAAAAGTTTAGACAGTATCACTAACTAAGTATTGAGTTTCAGAAGTAAATTTCATGGCAGATTAATCAGAAACTTTCTTAGAGTTCATCTAAAGATTTTCAGCACTTTGTGTCGTGAATACTAACTTAGCATTTGGGTGTTGATTCAAAGGGCAAATGAATCTTCTTTTTATCACCTATTTTGGTTAGTTTTATATACTCCCAAGTTAAGTGCATGAATTAAGGTAGCTTTCACACTGCTTTTTTTTTTTTTTTTTTTTTTTTTTTTTTTAAAATTGTGCTGAGCATCCTGGCCTTCCCTTCACCATTTGATGTGAACTTCTACATTTAAGGTGCAAAGTTCTAGTTTAGGGCAATCCACATATACTCTATTTTTTGCACTTTTTTTTTTTTTTTTTTATTTTAGAAAGCAGGTAGCTCTTTCCTTAAATTCAAGTTTCTTTAATTGAAGTATATATAAACCATCAATTTTTAGTGATAATTGAATCCTCAATTTAGCCTTATAATCAAACACCTGCTGTGCTTCATTAGTGTGCATGTGCAAGTAGAAGTGCTGTTAGCCTTTAAATGACCTAAGTAGGTTGCTAATGGTCTGACCAAATAATCTGCTTCTTGACTCGCTACCATTATTAGTTAATACTTTCTAACTTTATTACTTATCCTAGTTTATTTTGCTTAAGATTCTCTTTCCCAAAATATGGTTTGTTCAAAATTTTTATTTTTATTATTATTATTATTTTTTTAATAGTTTTATTATTATTATATATATTATTTATTTATTATTTTTATTTTATTTAATTTTTTTTTTAATTTTTTAATTTATTTTATTTATTATTATTATTATTATTATTATTAATTTTTATTTTTATTATTGATTTATTTATTTATATATATATATATTTTTTTATTTTATTTTATTTTATTTTATTTTATTATTTTTTTTTATTTTTTTTTCTTTTTACCCCAACTGAATTGACATTGTCCTCAATAAAAGAGTGTAAATTATGTTTATTTATTTAGCATGGGTCTTGAAGCTTATGATCCTTCTCCCGCTTTTTGGTTCTCCAACTTAGCCTAAAAAATAAAAAAGAGATAAATAAATTAGATTCAAGAAGTATTGGGTTGCCTCCCAATAAGCGCTAAGTTTATTGTCTTCAGCCAGACAAAGATGCAGTTTAATTCATTGTGGTTCTATTAATTGCACTTGATCAATATTTCGATTTAATGATATCCCTTCGATATATGGTTTAAGCCTTTGGCCATTTACCTTAAAAAAATTTTTAGTCCTGGGATCATAGAGTTTAATTGCACCATGTGGGAATACATGATTAACTATATAAGGTCCATCCCATCTGGATTTTAGTTTTCCAGGAAATAATCGAAGCCTTGAGTTAAATAACCAGACTTGTTGATTTGGCTCAAAGGTTTTTCTTGAAATATGTTTATCATGGAAGGCTTTCATTTTTTCCTTATAAATTTTTGAATTTTCATAAGCTTCTTGCCTTAATTCTTCTAATTCACTTAATTGTAACATCCGATTGGAACCAGCTTTGTTTAAATTGAAATTTAATTATTTTATTGCCCAATATGCTTTATGTTCAAGTTCTACCGGAAGGTGACATGCTTTTCCATAGATTAATCTATAGGGAGACATTCCAATGGGGGTTTTATAAGCTGTCCTATAGGCCCATAATGCATCATCCAATCGATCTGACCAATCTTTTCGATCAGGCCTAATAGTCTTTTGTAAGATATTCTTGATTTCCCTATTAGAGACTTCTACCTGACCACTTGTTTGCGGATGGTATGGTGTAGCTATCTTATGTGTCACCCCATATTTTCGTAATAAAGTTCTAAATTGATGATTTGTAAAATGGGTACCCCCGTCACTAATGATAGCACGTGGAAATCCGAACCTGGAAAAGATATTCTTCTGAATAAATTTTAGGACTACTTTATGATCATTGGTTCGAGTTGCTATTGCTTCAATCCATTTAGAAACATAATCGACAGCTACCAAAATGTATTCAAATCCATTGGAAGGTGGAAAAGGTCCCATAAAATCAATTCCCCATACATCAAAAATTTCAACCACTAAAATGGGGTTCAAAGGCATCATGTCTTTCTTTGAAATATTCCCTAAGGCTTGACACTTAAAACACTCCTGACTAAAAGTATGGGCATCCTTAAATAATGTTGGCCAATAAAAACCACTTTGTAACACTTTGGCCGCAGTTTTTCGTCCAGAAAAGTGTCCTCCACAAGCAAGAGTATGACAAAATTGTAAGATACTCCATTGTTCAGATTCAGGAACACATCTACGAATGATTTGATCAGCACAAATTCTAAAAAGCTCAGGATCTTCCCAAAAATAATATTTGATTTGAGCAAAGAATCGATCCTTTTCATTCTTAGACCAGCCATCAGGAATTTGTCCTATGACTAAGTAATTGACAATATTTGCAAACCAAGGAGTCTTTGTATGTGAAACTGTTAACAATTGTTCATCTGGAAAAAGATTCTCTGATTGATACAGGTTCATTATCTTTCACTAGGATCCTAGACAGATGGTCTGCTACAACATTTTTAGATCCCTTCTTATCTCGAATTTCAATGTCAAATTCTTGTAACAGTAAAATCCATCTAATTAATCATGGTTTAGCATCTTTCTTTGAGAGCAGGTATCTCAAGGCTGAATGATCCGAGTAAATTATGATTTTTGATCCTAATAAATATGATCTAAACTTTTCTAGGGCAAACACAATGGCTAGCAACTCTTTTTCAGTGGTGGTATAATTCATTTGTGCTTCATTCAGAGTTCTACTAGCATAATAGATCACTACAGGACATTTGTTTACCCTTTGGCCTAGGACAGCTCCTATGGCAAAATCTGAGGCATCGCACATAATTTCAAAAGGTAGTGACCAATTAGGAGGTTGTATGATTGGAGCTTTGGTCACAGCTTCTTTTAAAGATTTCATAAGCTTTAAGACAATTTTCATCAAAGTTAAAAGAAACATCCTTAGCAAGGAGATTACACAAAGGACGAGAAATTTTAGAGAACTCTTTGATGAAGCGACGATAGAATCCTACATGACCAAGAAAAGATCGAATTTGTTTGACAGAAGTGGGAGGAGGAAGTTTAGAAATTAGTTCAACTTTAGCTTTATCTACCTCAATCCCTTTCTTGGATACTATATGTCCTAAAACGATCCCTTCTTGAACCATGAAGTGGCTCTTTTCCCAGCTTAACACTAGATTAGCCTCAATACATCGTTTTAATATTTTCTTCAAATTGTTGAGACAACTCTCAAAAGATTCTCCAAAGACTGAAAAGTCATCCATGAATATTTCTAAGAAATCTCCTATCATGTCTGAAAATATTGACATCATGCACCGTTGAAAAGTTGCAGGTGCATTACATAATCCGAATGGCATTCTACGGAAAGCAAAGGTTCCATAAGGACATGTAAAGGTGGTCTTTTCTTGATCTCCTGGGTAGATTGCTACCTGATTGTATCCCGAGTATCCATCTAAAAAGCAAAAGTATTGTTGGCCTGCTAGTCTTTCTAGGATTTGATCGATAAAGGGTAAGGGAAAGTGATCTTTTCGGGTGGTTGTATTGAGTTTTCTATAATCTATGCAGACACGCCACCCAGTGGAAAGTCGTGTTGGTACTAAGTTTCCATGTTCAGTGCGGACAACCGTAAGTCCAGATTTTTTTGGAACAACTTGTGTAGGACTCACCCAGTGGCTGTCAGAGATAGGATAAATAATTCCAGCATCTAACCATTTAATTACTTCTTTCTTGACTACTTCTTGCATGTTAGGATTAAGCCTTCTTTGCATCTCTCGAGTTGGTTTGGCATTATCTTCTGTATAAATATGGTGCATGCATATTGACGGACTAATTCCTTTTAAATCGGCAACGGTCCACCCTATGGCCTCTTTATATGTTTTTAGAATATTTACCAATTGGTTTTCCTGTTCAGTAGTTAAGTTGGAAGCAATTATTACTGGTAGGGTTTTCTTTGATCCTAAAAATACATACTTAAGTGATTCAGGTAAAGGTTTTAGTTCAAGTTGTGGTGGGGCCTGAATTGAAGGACGTAGTGGTTCAATTTTTCGCTCAGGTAAGGGCTCAATTTTCACTGACCAAGGTAATGAATGTGATGGTTGAGGTGAATTAAGCAGGGCATTTACTTCCTGGGTTTGAGTTTCTTCAGTGGGTTCATCATCTTGTAGTAAATCTAAGGAGGAATTAGATTCAACTATTTCATCTATCTGATTGATTACAAAGCAGTCTTCCTCCTCTTGGGTGTACTTTGGGGTATTAAAAATATTAATTCTTACTTTTTGATTCCCAAAAGAAATATCCATAGCTCCCATTTTACAGTTGATATTGGCATTGGCAGTTGCTAAGAATGGACGTCCTAAAATTATGGGATTTTGGTTCAGCTCTTGGGATGGTTCCATGTCAAGTATGAGAAAGTCTACAGGAAAATAACATTTATCTACTCTAACTAGAACATCCTCAATTAAACCATGCGGTGTTTTTATAGATCTATCAGCTAATTGCAAAATGACTGATGTGGGTTTTAATTCTCCAATCCCAAATTTTTCATAAACCGAGGTTGGAAGGAGGTTTACACTAGCTCCTAAGTCTAGTAATGCTCGGTTAAAGGTTATACCTCCAATAACACATGAAATTAAGGGTGCACCAGGATCTTTCATCTTTTGAGGTATTGGATTTAACAGGACCGCACTTACATCCTCGGATAGCATAACTCTTTTGGTGGTTCGTGGCTCACGCTTTTGGGTGCAGAGTTCTTTAAGAAATTTAGCATAGGCTGGGACATGCTGAATTGCATCGAGGAGGGGTAAATTAATATGAACTTGTTTAAATAGTTCCATTAGCTCCTTGTTGCGTGTTTCTTGCTTTTTGCGAGAAGAGCCTGCTTCTAAGGCCGAAGGGAACGGGGCTTTGGGTTTATATGTCTCAGCTAATTCATCTGTTCTCTTCTTTTCTTTATCCATCTTATCAGTGTCAGTACCAGTCATAAGCTCAAGTTCTTCTATATGATTATCCTCTTCTTCAAATTTCTCATCTTGGCTAACATCAGTATTGGCCTCTATCACCTGGTCTTGATATGGGTCCTTAAGAATCCTACCACTTCTAAGTTCAGATATTGCTTTGGCATTTTCTAATTGGGGGTTCTTAGGTGGAATGTTAGATGGATGAGTAAATCCAGGTGGTTGATAGACATTGGATGGATTATTTTTAGGATTTGCAATTGGTTGGCTTGGTAATTGACCCGGTTCTCTCCTCATGCTAGACTCAGCTAATTTGTCCTATTTGAGCTTCTAGTCTGGCGATTGATTGTTGTTGGCTTAGAATTAATTGTTGAAGTTGATTGAATTTATCGTCGGCTAGATTGGTCTGTTGAGGAGGTGGGTATGAGGGTTGATTATAATGTAGTGGTTGAGAAGACTGACTAGGCTGACCCTTATTATAGGCATAGTTCTGGTATTGGGGCCTATTTTGATAATTCTGAACTGGTGGGATTTGGGTCTGAGCCTGAGTTTGTTGTGGTTTCCAAGAGAAATTAGGATGGTTTCTCCAACCAGGATTATATGAATTTGAATATGGGTCATTAAGTGGTTTTGAGTAACCTTGAGCAGCTTGGACTTGTTCTTGGATAAGAGGTGGTAATTGTGCAACCGTGGGACATTCACTTACATGATGTGTTGGGCTAGCACAAATAGAGCAAATCACTTGATAATTAGAAGCTGGTGTGTATTGTGCAGGGGATTGTTGACCTAAGTTTAGGAATTGATCTAATTTCTGTGCAATAAGGTCGACTTTATCTAATTTTTGTGCTATTATGTTCAAATCTGCCTTAGAATTGAGTTCCGAAGTTTTGATCTCATAAATTCCTGCCCGTTTTTGTTGAGAAATTGATCTTTCATAAGAAGATAATGAAGCATGGTTAATAGAGTTTTCACTTAAAGTTTCAAACAAGGTATAAGCTTCATCCTCACTTTTGCTCATGAATGCACCTCCACAGGATGCATCAACCATCTGCTTATATTGATCTCCTAAACCTTCATAGAAAGCTTGTACAATTTGCCACTTAGATAGACCATGGTGTGGGCATTTTCTAAGGAGTTCCTTAAGTCTTTCCCATGATTCATGAATTTGTTCCCCTGGAAGCTGAGCAAATCCCGTGATGGCTCGCCTCATGGTATTGGTTCGTCCTATGGGATAAAATTTCTTAAGAAATTCATGTTGCATCTCTGCCCATGTTTGAATTGTTCTTCCTAATGTGCCAAGCCAGTACTTGGCTTTATCTTTTAATGAGAAAGGGAACAAGGTCAGTCTAAGGGCATCATCAGAAAAATTCTGAATTTTTACCGTAGAGCAGATTTCTAAGAACTCATCCAGATGTTTGTAAGGGTCTTCATTGGCATTCCCATAAAAAGATGGGAGCATCTGGATTGTGGTCGACTTAATCTCATAGTGGACTAGCAGGGATATCAGGTATGTGGATGCAAGTCGATGGGTTGTAGGTGGAAGGAATAAAGTATTCCTTCATCTGCCTAGGTGGTTCTTCACGATTTCCAGCCATTTGATTATCTGGTCTTAAATGAATTAGTCTTTCAATTTCAGGATCTGGTTTAACTAGGTCAGGTAAAAGTGATCTTCTACCGTGCATGTACTAGTGCAATTTGATATATGGTTCAAATTTTTTTTTTTTAAATTATTATTATTATTTTTAATTTATTTATTTTTTTAAGAAAAGAAGAGAGAAAGAAAGAAGAGGAAAAATCCTAAAGAATCTTAAATCTGGAGAAGATAGGGAGGAGTTAATTTTTATGTTAGATATTATTTGGCAAACAAGTTAGGCAATCAATCCTGACTAAGAGTTATCCTAGATCTAGACAGCTCCTAACTGCCAAGATCACCTTCAAGCCCTCCAAATAGAGGATTAACCAATCAACTGGCCAGGTAAGTGTAAAGTCGGTGGGAGTCCCTCCGTTGCTTGCCTTAGACACCAATTGTGCTTGGCCAGGTAAGCGAACAGAACCAATTAAGTAACCACCTTCTTTCGGGCCCAATCGTCCCTGAACCACTTTCCTAGACACCAGTCAAATTGATTAATCCTAACTTGGTTCAACTCTTAGGATTTCTTGTCCTATTGAGCTCGAATATCCTTAAAGGTTAATGTCTAATTGATTTTAAGAGTTAAGGTTTGGGTTAATGCAGGATGCTGGTTGGTTGTTTGTGGGCTAAGGAAGGGTGATCAAATCCCCACCTTATCTTGTTTAATGGGTTGTGCCCTTAATTTGGTTTAATATGAAATATGCAAAAGAAAAAAAAATTCCAATCAAAGAGTTCTATGCAATTTAAACTAATTAATTAAATTATAAAAAGGCTTACCTTGACTCCAGCAATCACCAAAAATAAGAATAAAAACTAATATGATGGATGCTCTAAATAATTAGGGTTTCTAATCTTGTGATGAGATTTTTAATTAGGTTTATGTAGGTAATATTTTTAATTAATTTAAAATAAAGCAAATATTAAAAATAAAGAAAGAGATTTAGGGTTTAGGAATGATCTCACCGAATAGGATTGAGAGTTTTGTTCGTGCCCTAATCTTCCTTGTTCCTTTTTTTTTTTTCTTTTCTGCAAAATAAATAAAAAAAATAATGAGTAGGCAGTAAAAAAAATCAAAGAAATAAAGAAATTTTAATTTTTATGCCTTTATGCCTCCCCGGCAACGGCGCCAAAAACTTGATAGGGACACGATGCTGTCGTTAAGACACCGTGTTTATCAATTTAAATCCGACTCTTTACTTTTTAAATTAACTAAAAATTATGAAGAAAGTGGTGAGTCGGGTCGAATCCACAGAGAGGCAATGATTTATTTCTAAAATCTTTGATTCTTTTTTTTTTTAAGAAAAGAAAGCAAAAAAATTAAAGTCAAAAAATAGATCTATAAATAAAAATAGAATTTAAATTATGCAAAAATAAATTTGATACTAAGATCTACTATTTAGATCTTAGCAACTACTTATAGTAAAATTAAAAAGCAATAAAGAACAAATAATTTAAAGAGCTAGAATTGAAAAGAATAATGAAACTTTCTTTATTAAATTTAAAACTAAGATGCAGAATTTAAATACAAGAAATTAAAGAAAATTCAGAATTTTAATACAAGAAATTAAAGGAAAAAAGACTAGATGGAGATCGCAGATCGGCGTAGGCATGAAGATGGCGTAGAAGACCGGCTCTTCTTCTCAGCACCGCAGCTTTGAAGCAACCTTTAATCCAGAGCTTGACTTCCACCCTATACCTTAGCTTCCCTTCCAACCCTCCTCCCTTTCTTAGAGGCTTAGGATCCTTTTTATAGAGCTAGAAGAGGTAGATATTTATTTCTAAAAGCAATATGGGACTAATTTCCTTTGTAATCATAAAAATTTGAATAAAATTTGAATAAAAACAACTCTGTTATGATCTCTGGTAAATCTGGTAAAATCAGGCTATTCCGATAGGAAATCGAACGGTTCAAAAATCATCAAAATCGGATGCCTATCAGCCCAGATCAGCTCGAATTAAATTCTGGCCGTCCGATCGCGCTTGATCGAGGAAATCTGGCCGCAAATCGCGCTTCGGGAGTCCTGATCACTGCCGGGAGCATTCTGGACCGTCGGATCGAAGCTGGAATCAGGCGCTGCCGTTTGATGGTGATCCGAGTGAAATTGGCAACCGAAAAAAATGCTGACCGTCCGATCTTAACCGCAATCAACCGCAGCCGTCCGATCGCGCAATTACTGTTCCCATGGACCGCGTAGACCGGCCGCACCGCACACCGCAACCAATCAACGCTTCTGTCACCGAGTGAAATGACCAGATTGCCCTGTGAGCCGCGATAAAATTTTGTAGACCCTTTAAGGGTCTAGGTCCACCACGTGGCAGGCTCTGATTCGCCGGACTTTGCTGAGCTGGCGGTCCACGCCTGGATCGTAGACCGGCTGATGGCTTCAATGACTGAGTCGGCTTTGATGGCTCGGCTTGGCTTGGTGGCTCGGCTTGGCTTGGTGGCTCGGCTTGCGGAGCCGGTTGAGCCGTTTTCTTTTTTTTTTATTTAATTTTTATTTATTTTATATTTTTTTAAAAAATTCATATCTTTTTCATTTTAGCTCCGTTTTACTTGAAATTTATTTCGTTGTGATCAAAAAAATGAGCTCTTTCTTTTAATAATAAAATTTTATTTCTTAATTTTTATTTATTTTTTTATTATTTTTTAATTAATTTTTTAATTAATAAAAATATGAATTTTTCAAAAATTATATATAAATTGATTGATAATTCTTAAAAATTAATATAAATTAATTAATAAATTAATACTTTTATTGGTGAATTTACGATGCTTATCAGCCATGCCCAAAGATCCTCATACTAAGTTGTGCCAGGCATCAAGCGCCCACATGATGTTTCTTTTCTTTCTTAGGATTTTTTAAGAGTTCTTGATTTCTTACTTATTTTGTTAAAAGGCTAATTTCTTCCCTATGGTTCAATAAAAGATAGATATGATATATTATTGTATTTGAAAACCATACATAATGTTTTACATTTTTGTTGGGAGGGTTGATTTTTTTCTTGTAAAGAAAATAGAATTTCTAAAGAAATAGGACCCCTAAGATCCTATATAAATCCATGTATCTTTCATGAATGAGACAATGAATGAATAAATGATTTTATAATTTCCATAAATACTTGTGTTGGTTACTTCGAGAGGAAGAGGGTGTGAGATCCAAAATCGCCCCATGAGAGGAGGGGAGGGTGTGAGGCCCATCTTTTTCTATCTTTTTAATCTTCATTTTCTTGAGATTCAGTATTCCTACAATCCTAATTCGTCTTCACCATCTACCTACATAAGCTTATTCCATCAAAAGAAGATCTGTCTCTTCCAAGATTTTTATCTATCATGCAGAGAGAGAAAAATGATCTATTATTCTACTAATCAAACATTGACAAGGTTCTTCGTTTCTTCTCAACTGATCTTTGATTTTTACTTTTTTTTTAAAAATCCAATGTTGGTAAAGACCCAGTTCTTTATCGATAGATCTGCTTGGTTAAAAGATTAAGATCCCTAATCAAGACAGTTTCTTAACTACCATAATTCAAATTCTTCTTATCTTTTTTTTGAATTTTCTTGCGAGATTAATTTCTTGCTATTCTTCATTCCATTTATATTTTTTTTTGTAATTATTCATGAGCATATTTAATTTTTGCTATCTATCTATTTACTTTATTATTGCTAGTTATTTACTGATCTCTAAAATAGTATTCATCAGCATCGTTTAGATTGATCGTATTTTGGTTTCGTGTCAATCAGTTATACCTCCTAAGTTGAGTATAGGCAACTTACTGTCTGTCCTGGGAATAATGTGCCATGGTCGGATGTGATTTATTATTGACAAATGGAAGAAAGCTTGATCTTTTCTTTTTTTTTAGGCTGTCCTGCATCAGTAAGCATGACTATAACCATAGCAACCATATCCATCATGACTATGGTGATTGCTATTTGAAAGGTTATTACATAGGCTTCCACCAATAATCAGATTAAATCCACCAAATGTGCTAATCATATGCTCGAGCCTGTCATCGTTAAGCCCTTGCACATTAGTAAAGTCTTAGACAAGTAGAACCTCCAAAGCCCTTGCAATTGTCTTCTATGAATCGATCCCCATACAAGTACCAATGCTTGTAATTTGGCATAAATCCACATCTCGGGCCCATATTGGTAATGCAGCCTAAACTTTTCTTAGTTCGAGTACTCTGCATGTCGAGACCAAAGCATGCAAGGCACGTCTCAAGCCTATGTTTGCAATGCAGCCCGAACCTTCCTTCGGTTCGAATACTCTGCATGTCGAGATCAAAGCATGTAGTGCACGTCTTGGCCTCATGTTTGCAGCCCAAATCTTTCCTCGATTCAAGTACTTTGCATGTCGAGATCGAAGTATGCAGTGCACATCTCAAGCCTATGTTTGCAATGCGGCTCAAATCTTTTCTCGATTCAAGCGCTCTGCATGATGAGATCAAAGCGTGCAAGGAACGTCTCGGATCGATGTTTGCAATGTAGCCTAATACTTCCCTCGATTTAAGTGCTCTGCATGCCAAGATCGAAGCATGCAAGGCATGTCTCGGGATGGTGTTTGCAATGCTGCCCGAACCTTCTCTCGGTTTGAGCATGCTGCATGTCAAGACCGAAGCACGCGGGGCACATCTCGACCTCATGTTTACAGCTCAAACCTCCCTCGATTCAAACACTCTACATGCCAAGATCGAAGCATGCAGGGCATATCTTGGGTTGGTGTTTATAATGTAGCCCAAACCTTTCCTTAGTTTGAGTGCTCTGCATGCCGAGATCGGAGCATGTAGGGCATGTCTCAAGCTGGTGTTTATAATGCAACCCAAACCTTCCCTCGGTTCAAGTGCTCTGCATGCTGAGACCAGTGCGGGCAAGACACTTCTCAAGTCGGTGTTACAATGCTACCCAACCTTTCCTCGGTTCGAGCATGTTGCATGCCGAGATCGAAGCACGTAGGGTACATCTCAACCTCATATTCTATTTTCAATATCTAATTATGCTTAATTAATATAATTTAAATAAAAAAATAATTTTTAGTGATAGTACTAGCTATCACTAATCTCGATGCTAATACTCATAATAGAAGAAGGCTACTATATAGGACTGAGGCACGGGCTGGCATGCAAGAATTAAGGCATGAGGAGGCACAGGCGAGCAGGGACTGAGGCTCAGGGATGTAGCCATGAAGGAGAGCTTGCATCGGTGGCTTGGGGAGGTGGGAGGCGGTCGGGGGTTCAGGAAGGTAGGTCATGTGTAGTCGGGAGAGACGATCGAGGAAGAGAGGGGGCGGTGGGTGAACCGAAGGGCTGAGGGTTCGAGAAAGAAGGCAGGAGGCGGTCGGGGAAGAGAAGAGGTGGTGGGTGAACCAAAAGGCTAGGAATTCGAAGAGGCAAAAGGTAACCAAAGGTTTAGGAAAGGAGGCAGGAGGCAGTCAGAGGGAGAACGGTCGGGGGTTCGAAAAGGTGGGCCGAGTGTAGTTACAGTGATACGGCTGGGGGAAGCCACCAGTCGGGGAGAGAGGGGGTGGCAAAAGGAATCAAAGGGTCTGGGGTTCAAAGAGGTAAGAGGCAGCCAGGAGCTCAGGAAGGCAAGCCGGGTGCAGCCGGGGGATTAAGATGGCCAAGGGCTCAAGGAGATAGGTGGTGGCCGAGGGCTTGGGAAGCTAGGCTAGGTGTAGTCGGGGGGAGGCCACCAGCTGGGGGAGAGAGGGGGTGCGGAGGAACAAAAGATCGGAGTTTGGGAGGTAGGAGGCAATCGAGGGCTTGGAAAGGTGAGCCAAGTGCAACCGAGGGGATTGAGATGGTCGGGGGCTCGGGGAGATGGGAAGTGGTTGGGGGCTCGAAAAGGTAGATCAGGTGCAGCCAAGGGGAGGCCGTCGGTTGAGAGAGAGAGGGGACGTAGAGGAACCAAAGGGATAGGGGTTCGGAGAGGCAGGAGGTGGTCAGGGGCTCGAATATATGGGCCGGTGCAGCCAAGGGGATCAAGATGGTTGAGGGCTTGGAGAGGTAGGAGGCGGCCAGAGGCTTCGAAAGGGGGGCTGGGTGCAGCCAGAGGGAGGCTGCTAGCTAGGGCAGAGAGGGGGTGTAGAAAAATCAAAGGACCAAGGGTTTGGGGAGGTAGGAGGTAGCCATGGGTTCAGGGAGATGGGTCGAATGCAGTCGGAGGATTCGAGATGATTGAAGGCTTGGGGAGGCGAGAGGTGGCCGGAGGCTCAGGAAGATGGGCTGGGTGCAGTCGGAGGGTGGTCGCTAGCTATGAGAGAGAGGGGATGGCGGGAGGACCAAAGGGTGGGGGGAGAGCGTAGTGGTGGTGGGGGATAAAAATACTGGAGGATGGGGGTGGTGGAAAAATGAGGACCCGATAGGCAGTGGGGTAGGGAAAATAAGGGGGCGGTGGGCGATAGCATGGGGCAAAATGAGGGTGCACGATGGGAAGGAAAAAAATAAGGTAGAAAGATTATTAGCGACAATGGATACCGTCGCTAATAATCATTTTCCGTCGCTAATATGCAAAAAATTATTAGTGATGGAAGTGGCCATTAGCAATATTATTTTCATCGCTAATACTTATATATTTTAAAAATTATTTTTAAATTATTAGTGATGATTTTCTTACCATGGCTAAAGCCGTCGTTAATATAAATTTTTTTATCTTAATTTTTTTTATCCTCCTAAGTCATTTTTTGAATGGTTAAAAATTAATATTTGATTTTATTAAATTTTTAAACTTAATTAATTTATGAATTAAATTTTAATTGATTTAAATTAGATTTAATTTAATTAGACTTGACTGAATTTGAGGCTAATTGAATTTTAATATTCTAAGAAAACATAGATTTAAAGTCTAATTGAATTAGATTTGATACGATATTGAATTAGATTCGAATCAAACCCAAATTAAAAATTATTTTTTATAATTAATTTAAATCATATTAAATTTAATTAGACTTAACTTAATTTGAATGTAATTAGGTTTTACAATCTAATTAGGGTTTGGATTCAAAGTCCAACTGAATTAGATTAGACAGGATTTTGAATTGAATTCGAATCGAGTTTCAATTGCATTTAGATCAAACCTAAATTAAAAACTATTTTCTTTTAATTGATTATAATCAGATTCAATTTAATTAAGCTTAACTTAATGTCAAAGTAATTTAATTTTATTATCCATGTAGGATCTGGATTTTAAAATCTAATTGACTTAGGATTGATAGGTAATCTAATTGGATTCGAATCATGTTCGAGTTAGATTTGAATTAAGTTTAATTTAAAAATTATTTTTTTTAATTCATTTAAATCAACTTTAATTTGATTAATCTTAACTTAAATTAAGATCAATTAGATTTTATAATCCATGTAGGATTTAGATTCGAAGCCTAATTGAATTATATTTGATAGAATTTCAAATTAGATTCAAATCGAATTTGAATTGAATTCAAATCAAATCCAAATTAATTTTTTTAATTATTTAAATCATCTTAAATTTAATTAGACTCAACTTAAATTGAAAGTAATTATATTCTACTGTCTAAGTAGGAATTGAATTAAAAGTCTAATTGAATTAAAATTGATAGAATTTTAAATTAGATTCAAATTGAATCCAAATTAAACACCAATTTCACCTAATTAATTTAAATTATATTTAATTTAATAAATTTTAATTTAATTTGAGATTCATTAGATTTTATAATCTAAGTAAGATTTAGATTCAAAGCTTAATTAAATTTGGTTTGGTAGAATTTTGAATTAAATTCGAATTGGATTTGAACAAGAATTGGACCAGTTGTGAATTATTAGTGATGGCAAAATATTTTTATCGCTAATAATCCAAATTTACAGTCACTAATAATTTTTTATATAAATATTTTAAAATATTTTTTTATATTTTTAGAGATGTCTTTTGCCATCGCTAATATTATTAGTGATGGCTTCATTTTTTTGTTAGTGTTGCAGTGGCAAAAAGCTTTATTAGCGATGAGGTTTGTTGCCGTCGCTAATACCATCGCTAAAATTTAATTTTCTTGTAGTGAGGAGCCAAGAAAGATGACGACCATTAGTTTCAAGTCTACTACCAATCTTCAAGAAAGCGATGGGTTAGAGGAAGATGAAGAAGAAGATGAGAACATGGTGCTTCTTCCAAAAAAATTCAAAAAGTTTCTCATGAAGAAAGACATGAAGAAAAAAGAGAAAGAAGAAAAAAATATCACTAGCTACCAAATGCGTCTCAAAAAGATAAAGAAGAGTATACTACTAGAAATTTGAGAAGATTGTGACATACCAGGCTCAGAAGAAGAAGAGGACCATACAAATCTATGCCTCATGGCTATGAAAGATGAGATAATTTCTAAAAATTCTTCAACTTTTATCTTTGATGAATTATATGATACCTTTACTAAATTAATGCATGAATTTAAAAATTTAAGATAGAAAAATAAAGAGCTAAAAAAGATAAATCTCCTTTTAATGGAAGAAAAGGATACTTTAGCCAATGAAAAGATTGAAATTTGAAAAATTATTGGTTAAAGAAAATATTGAAATAAAGGAGAAATATAAAATCTTGAAATTTTCTCTAAAAAAAGAAGAACATTGGTTAGAAGAAAAGAAAGAGCTCTTGAGAGAAAATGAAAATTTAAAAAGAGAGATTGAGGTTTTAAAATCTATTACTAAAAAGTTTATCATTAGTTTTCAGAATCTCCAATCTATAGTAAAAATTAATGAGGCTACTTTCAATAACATAGAAATTAATTTCAATATTTCAAGAAAATAGCAAAATGCTAAAAATATTATGATAAGAGCCTCAATTAAAGATTATACTATTAAGTGCTTTAAATATAATTAAATTGACCATAAAATTTAGAATGTAATTTTAAAAGAATTGATCGAATTTTGATTAAATAAATTTAGATTCCAAAAGAAACATTGAGTACTAACTACTATGGACCCAAGAAAGCTTAAGTACTAAAAATTATGAAGTGATTTTGCAGATATACCAAGGACCTAATGAAATAAAAAGAAAAAAATTCTTTTGATGGATGCTTTGAAAATAAAAGTGGATGGGTGATGATATTTGGTATAATCTAAACTTTTCTCACATCATACCATCAATACTTATTTGATTGATTAATTTTATTATTTTACTTGCTTGAAATAATTTTAGTATGATTGCTTTTGATAATTGTAAAGAGATAAATGTTTTGATGTTAAAAGGTCAATATGCTATCCTCTATATATCTTGTTTTTTAAATAATTTAAAATAAACTTATCTTAAAATTTCAGCATGATATTAAATTTGCAATTAATATATTTGAAATTAAAAAGATGCTTAATTTGATATGAATGGTTTTAATTGCTAAACATACAAGTAAACTTAAGTATGACATTCTCCCCATAAAATGCTAAATTATTAAAATTTTATCAAAACTTTGTATTATCTAAGTACTTGAAGACAAAACATCCTTTTATAAAACTCAAGTGCTTGTTATTGCATGACATCTTAGTTTTATCCTAAGGATTCAAAACTTCCATAGTTGAAACTAAATATATAGAGCTTATATCTAGATTTCTCCTTAATTTTCTAAAATTAATTGATTATCTTATCTCATTTGACCAAATCTTTGATTCTCAAATTTAATTTGAATATTATTTTTGACCCCCCAATTTGATTGAATAGCAATTTAACCTCAATTTGATTGAATTTTCTTGATTTAAAACTTCTTTGAACTATTTCTATATCAAGAGGCCGATCCAAAATTCAATGGGATCGACTCATGGGCTGAAAAGTAGTCTGGAACAGTTCTACGAAGGTGTCGACTCCAATTTTACTAGAGTTGACCCCTCTGAAGGTGTCGACCTATTTTTAAAAGGTGTCAATCCCTTTTTCAAGACAGGATTATTAAAATCGAAACCATCCCTTTTCCTATTCCTTCTATCTTTTGTATTTCGAGCTGAACCTTCCCTCCAAGCCCTTCTTTGCCAAATCCGAACCTACTCCTCTCAAATCCATTCCCATTTTCTATGTTTTGGTGGTCGATGTCTCGCTTGAAGCGGGTAGCTCGATGAGAGAGATGACCTCGCGTGGCACCTTTGAGCTCTAGTCCGTTTCTCTCATCTTCTCCTATGTGTGAACATCGTTCCAAGCACCGTGCTGAGCAGAGAAGCTCTTCTCCTTTGTCGATAGCTCCTTCTCCTCCACCAACAATGCCATCTCCACCACCAATAACTTCTTCCTCATTGCAGGCCACTCCTTCATGATCTATGGTTGTTTCCTGCATAGTCTCCATAGGTAGAAATGTTGATTTTGGGATTTCGGAGACTAATGGATTTAATTTTAGGAGGAAGATCAAAAATTTAGATTAAAAATTCTTTTGTTCCTTGAATGTTCTTACTTATCCCAACCTAATTTGAGAATTTTACTTAAACTTGAAAGGTGGAAGTGGGTTAATAGAATCTGAAGTTAAGGGTGTGCTAATTGTATTTGATTTTGAGAAATTAGGGAGAATTTTAAGAATGAGAGCTAAAAGAAGCTTAACAAAAAAATTAGAAAAAAAATCTGAAGAACTTAAGTATATTTTGGAAGGAGAGGATATCAGTGATATAGAGAAGATGACTGCCAACCGACTGAGTATAAAGATGCACCTCCTTCACCATATAATTAGCCTTATTTTCTTTCCCAAAACCACTAGATTTGATTTTGTATCTGCCAAAAATATTTTTTTTATGTATCATGTTATCCAAGAGATCCTTTTGAACCTTCTGGCTCTCATGATTAGATTTATGGAGGACACAGCAGGGAGATCGAGAACATCTCTATCCTATGGAATGGAATTGACTCTAGTATTTTAGGAGCATAGGGTAGATCTCGATGGAGAGACCACTTGAGCTTTTATATACATTGACACTTACAATGAGCACTCACTGCACCATATGGATTTTGAGAAATAGGATGTTCGTTGGATCTAGAGAGAGGCTTAGGTTTAGGCAGATCATCTAGTTGTGGCTCCTGAGGTAATTCCTATAGTGGACATTCAAATGTAGAAGCCAGCAGTACCAAAAGTAGAGCAAGTTGGTGAGACTGCAAAGGCACCATCTGATTGTCCAAAGATATCAAATAAACCATCCACTTCACTGAACAAGGACTTATTAGTTGAGAGGATCACTACACGTGTCATCAGTAAGGTCTGCACAGAGTTCTAAAGATTAGCTTTTGAGACCATCTTCATGATTCGAGAGGAGTTCTAAAGGATTGTTTCAGAGTTTCGGGATCAGTCATTTGGAGCAACTTGATCACTTTCCCCATCTCAGCCTAGATCCAATTCATAGAGCCTCTAGATATGTCCCTTAGGATGTTAGGATTTTTCTTATATAGCCCTTAGAGCCTCTTAGCAATCCACCATTTTGTTAGACATAGGTATCTTGCATTTTGACTATTTTAATGATTATCTTGCTTGTAGACATTTTATATAAACATCCTTTGAAGTTAAAAAAAAGAATATTTTTTTTTGAAAATGTGATGTCGAAATGCCTTGATTAAATTTGATTGATATATGATTTGATTGACGTCTAGATCACTCAATTAAAAGTTACATTTTTGTATTTAGCTTATCTTTGAAATTAGCTTTGCCTACAAAAGTACGGGAGAAAAATTTCTATAAAAAAGAAAGGGGAAGTAAATGCTAAAGAATTTTAAATCAAATAAATACATATATTTTAATTTGATAATTTGAAATCAAATGTGCTCATTTTGAAATAAAGAAGAGGAGAAAAGTTGGAAAGTAAAAATATCTAGCATAATTATGAAAAATAAAAGGAACAAATATTAGTGAAAGAAAATGAATTCTTGTTTTCTCAAAAATAGGGAAGAAATTATTTTGAGACTTAAAAAAAATCATCATTAATCTTAAAGGAAAACCATTCATAAATCTTCCCATCATGCTTATTTTGATTCATCTTAAAAGATGCCTTTTATGGTTTGAATCGAACTTGATCTTAATTTGATCATAATTTCTTGTTTTGAATCCTCATAAAACCTTGATTCTCATATGCTTATTCCTCTTGTTCTACTTGATTAGATTGCCAAATCATTTTGAAAATTAATTAGAGTTAAATTGAAGTTGAAAATTTTTTCACACTCCAAACAATTTGATTTTGATACATACTTTCAAGTTTAAAACCTATTTATGGATTTAAAAATGATATTGAGTTCTTCCATGTGCCAAACATTGAAAACTAAACTTGATTTGCATGATTATTCCTAAAATTTATAATTAGAGTTAAACTTTGAATTTGAAACATACTTCAAATCTTTGAAACATAATTAAAAGTCTAAACATCTTTGATTTGTAGAATTTTTTAAAACATCTTTGAAAATTTGAATATAATACAAAATTTTTGTTTTACTTAATACATTCGTAATACATTGTTTTTCTAAATTTAATTAATGAATTTCTTTAAAAAAAAGAATAAATTTTAAGAAAAATGATATGCTTGACTTGACTATTTGAATCATTTAAAAAATCAAACTTCCTTTATGAGATCAAAGCAATTGCTATTTTTGATTGAAAATTTGAATTATAGAACTAAATTCATTCAAAAAGGTAAGCACTTTTGATTTCTGAATTCAAGCTAATTCTAAGATCGAAGAAATGCTTTAATTTGACATACATATTTTTATTCAGTATAAATTAAAAAGAGAGATAATTCATTTGAATTAAATTTTTGAATTTAATATATCTCTCATTTGGATAGGTTCTACCATTGATTTTGATGATTTTTCTTGACCCTTTTCTTAAGCTTTTTGATGTTGTCAAAAAGGAAGAGAGAAATGTTGAGTATATGCATAATGAATTAACTCTTAAGATGCTCATCAATTGATATTTGAAAATACTCTGATACTCATTAATTTGAATTAAGAAATCATCTTGATATGAGTATATAAATTATATGAAGCCTTTCTTGATGTATATATTTATATTTGTGTGTATTCTCACTTTATGACTTATACTAGCTAATTATTGAAATATATTAATTTTATTTTTATGCATAAACTCAAAATTTTGCCATCATCAAAAAGGAGAAGATTATTGATCCTATGATTAATTTTGATGATTGCCAAACTTTGATTATTCATGTATCTAACCATATTTTTTAAGAGTGAATCCAGATGATTAAATTGAAGAAATAATCCAAAATAATTTACACAAAAATCACCAAGTCAAGGATTTCAAAAAAGTAACTTCAGGTTTTAGACTTGATAGAGTCGACCCCAAAGTAAAAGAAGCTGATCTCTGCCATGAAATGAGGTGAAAAAGTAAAGAATTCAAATTTCAAGAGGCTAGGAGTCGACCCAAGGGATAGAGGTGTTGATGTTGGAAAATATGTTCTAAAGCCAATCATCTAGGTGGTAGATGATTGAATTAGTATATGAATTATCTAATAATAATAGTTATTTGGCTAGTTCATCATAAAATTTCTATCTTCTTTAAATGAACTCCTAAATTATGATGAAGTCCTTAGAACCACAATCAATCGATAAAAAAGGATTTATTAGATGGTTTTTAAATTATTCACGATCAAATGATAAGTTATTAATAATGATGATAATTTATCGAGTATAGATCGCTGTATGCTATTTGCGCTGGTTGTCCTCATAACCAAGTGGTGTGAAGACATTGGTATGGCATTCAAGTAAGATATAAGAGTATATCTGCACTAAACATGATCAATGTAGCACTCTACTATCAAGAGTAGCTAGCTAAGGCCAATGGATATAAGTATTCCTCTGACCTAAGATCACCACGATGACTTGTAAGAAACTCACTGTACTTTGATGTTGGTCTGTCTGTATTTTTAATATAGATTCAAAAGATTTTTGAATATAGTTAAGTACTTATGAAGTTGATGTGTGAGTCAAAATAAGATTGACCACTCCTAATTAGCTTCAGAAAGAGAATGACTCGTTGTGTTTCAATTTAGCAAAACCTAGGCCTGAGTAATCTTCATGAGGAGTCACAAAATTTACAAAATTTTAAGACACAATAAAGATGACTGGTATGAGTGTTGATAGCATACTTAAAGTCTTTTTGAGCATTATTAATCAAAGAAATGAATTATACTGTAACCATGGGCTAGGATTCTATGAATGTTGCTTTGCATACATTTGATCTATCCGAACATTGAGAACCATTGCTAGATGGTTACTTCAACTAGTACATAAATTAGTTTTTGTGCTACTAACTTAGGTTTGAGCCTATAGGGTCACACACATAAGAGATTATAACCTAATCAGATGGTTAATCGATGATTGAGAATCATTATAAGGTCAAACATTCAATGCGATTGATATTTGACCTAATGCAAGTATTGCAGAATGATCAATTAGCAATTGAATTGCTAATTAGCTCAATTTGATTAAGCATTTAGACTGAGATCAAGTCTAATTGAATTAAATTTAATTAAAATTGATTTGGGTTTAATTAGATTAAGTTTAATTGGTTTATTGGATAAGTCAGTTGCAAGAAAAAAATAATTCCTAGTTGGACTAGGATTTGAGTGCACCTAATTTCTAATTGAGTTAAAATTTAAATTAAAATTAAATATAATTTAATCTAATTTAATTAGGTTTTAAGTTGGACTAGGATCATCTTTAATTAGGTTGTATATAATTTGGATTGAATTAGGTTCAAAATAGTTTTGACCTAGTCAAACAAGAAGAGTCCCAGTTGGACTGGGACTCTCACTCCTTCCTTACACCAATAAAACTCTATTGGGAATGTGTCCCAAAGCTAATTATCAGTCTATTAATAGTTGGACCATATATTTATAATTATATATGGATTATAAATTACTAAAAATTATTTTGATATTTTTCATCATAAATTTTATTGTCTTCTAATGAACTCCTGTGTTGTGATGAAGTCCTTAGGACTATCTAGATTCGACAAAGGAGGATTTATCATTTAGTCCTTAAATAGTTCATGACCAAATGATACATTGTTACTTAGAATGATAATATTTATCAAGTATAGGTCGTTGTGTGCCATATAGGTTGGTTGTCCTCATAACCAAAGAGTGTTGAGACACTGATAAAACATACAAGTGAGATGTATGGGTACATCTGCACTGAACGTGACCAACTCCAGGGCTTTTCTCCTATCAAGATTAGCTTCGATGAAATATGGATATAAATATTCCTCTGATCTGAGATCACCACGGTGACTTCCAAGTAACTCAATGTATTTTGATGCCGGACTATCTGAATTTTTAATTCAATGATGAAAGATTTCTAAGCACAGTCAAGTACCTATGGAGTCGGTGCGTGTATCAAGATTTCAGGAGCTGTATTCAATTGTATTTTAATTTAGCAAAATCTTGACCAGGATAGTCTTAGTGAGGACTCACGAGACTAATTGCTTTGAGACACGACATGGATGTATTTTCTAGGGTTGACAGTCTAACTCTAACTCATCTAATACACAGAGGTCATAGGAATGAATTATACGATAATTATATTCGCGTAGGTTCTGAATATTGTGATTGTGATTATTCGACCTATCTGGACGTCGGGTATCATTGCTAGATGGTCACTTTGATTAGTATAAAAATTGATTTCTATGCTACCGACTTAGGTTCGGAACCTATGGGGTCACACATATTAGGAGTTCCTATCTAATCTGATGGTTGATCAAGAGTTTCATTAGTTTGAGACTCTATGGTCAAGAGTCCCATTGGACTGGGACTCTATGACCTACTTGTCTAGGACTCTGAGTCCTACTTGTTTGGAACTCTTTAATCAAGAGTCCCATTGGTCTAAAACTCTATGGTCAAGAGTTCCATTAGACTAGGACTCTATGATCAAGAGTTCTACTGGACTAAGATTCTGAGTCCTACTTGTCTGGGACTCTCTGATCATGAGTCCTGATAATCTAGGACACTATAGTCAAGAGTCCCACTGGACTGGAACTCTGTGACCAAGAGTCCTACTGGACTAGAACTCTAAGTCCTACTCATCTAGGACTCTTTGATCAAGAGTTTTACTAATCTAGAACTCTATGATCGCGAGTTCAATTCGTTTGGGGCATTGGGTTCAAGAGTCCCATTGATTTAGGACTCTTCAAGAGTTTCATGTTGATAGGACTCTATTGCCCAATAACCCGTTCAAGTTGGACTCATATATTTTTAAAGGATTAATTAGTAATTTAATTAATAATTAGCTCAATTTGATTGAGTGATGAGGATTCGATCAAGTTCGATTGAATTTGATTTGATTAGATTTGACCCGATTAGGTCATGAGATGACCTAATCGCTATGGGAGTTTTGATCCTGATTTGATCAAAACGTAGATCTAATTAATTTTTAATTTGATTAAAATTTTATTAGATTAGGCTAAGCCTAATTTGGTTGGAAACCTAATTTAATTTGATCTAGATTAATTGGTTTGGTTGAAACCAATTAGGACCAAGTCAAATGAAGTTTGAATTGCGCCCACCATTTTTGAACTCTTTTCTATCCCAAAATTTATGTGTCACTTTTCTCTCACAGAAGGTTTCCACTCCCTCCATTTTTGACAAGGGTTTTTCAAAGTAAGTTGTTTTGAATTCACTCAGTTTGTTGGAGGTTGAACTTCCCATTTGCTTCCCACGCCCTCCCTTTTATTTGTCAAATATTTTTTAGAGAAATAAAAATATGCACATGCAAGAAGGAGAGTCCTTCTGCATGTTAAACATAAGGGAGGGGGCATTGGATAAGGATAAGAGGCTCATTGGATTTTTGAAATCAAATGAGTGGTTAAAACCTCTCAACCACTCGATCCTTATCATTTTTCATATGGTTTTCCCATGGTATTCACATCAATAAATTATGAGAATTTTTATACATATAGGAGAAGGGGTTAACATTATGTGGTAAAAATTTTAGAGTGTTTGGACATCAGTTCTAAGCAAAAAAAAATTTATAGTGAAGGTGAATAGGATCCTATAGCACTTTACTTTTCCCTCATCCCTCTCTTCTCTTATGATTTTCACCTCTAAGGATATTCTATTTTTAGATATGATCTAAATAGATTTATATATCTAAAAGTTATATTTCCATAAAAACTTATTTCATAAAAAAACTCCACACAGAGAGGATGTGATAGGGTTTTTAATGTGTCAGGGTTTTTAAGCCGAGTGAAATCCTAGATTTGGGAATTTGGGTTTGGGTGGAGAGATCGAGTGCTGTGAGGATCGGATTGCCATCAAATTTGAAACACATCTTCATCATCCTCCAATATTTATATTTTAATTTTTTAAAATATTTAAAAAATTAGAAAATATATGATTGATCAGATCGATCGTGATCAGCCATCGAAGGTCTCGATGAGGAGCTAGCACTGGGACTGATCAAGACCAGGAGCTCCGTGTGGACCAACCGTAGAGGTTGGACACATGTGCAGCTATAACATGATACCAGAGCATTATCTAGTGGATTAGATTATAGTAATCGACCATTCATAAAAAGGTATTATGTTCTGAACACGTAGATATAGTAAATAGTTCTTTACATAATTTTATTTTCAGATCTATTGATGTATGCATGCATATTATATTTAGATCCTAATGTATAGAGTTAAATAATCTGATATAATTAATAGATAATTAATTAGATTAATTATTTTTTGCTGCATCATTGCTATTTTTTGCACTATTTTCTTCATCAAAATATATTTTTTGAAAGTAGCATAGTTTTATAGCAAATCCTGCACAGTAGATAATTAATTAGATTAATTATTTTCTTCAAGCACTATTTCCTTCAATTGGTATCAGAGCAAGGTTCTTTAAACATGATATGCTTGCATATTTAGATTAATAATTTAGATTTGATCTAAATATTGATCTAATAATTAGAGTAATTAGATCTAAAAAATTAAAATTCAGATCGCACAAACTACAGATTGTCCTGCTGTAGGGTTTACCTCCTATAGTAAAAAGGTTGTCCTGGTACGTTGCTGATCTATATCGTTAATCATGAAATTACTAGATTTGATCTAATATTTTTATGATCTAATTATATTAGGCTTTAATCTAATTTATGATCATGAATGCATAATTAGATAAAGTTTGATTCATGATTTCTTGATTATGTAGTGTACATAGTTTTCAGATTAAACCCTACAACTAGTATTATTTATGAATTGAGATTGATTTCAATTTTGAAATGAGTTGACTCAATTGGTGAACAATGCTAAGTTGTAAAGAATCTTTTCAAAATTAAAAATATTTTGAAATGCCGAACCCTAACCCTCAGCCCATAAACTTAATTAAAAATTAAGTATAATGATTTAGTGTCTAGAATTATGAATTAAGACTCTAAGTCATTAATCATAAACTTGTGGGTTATTGGGTTAGCTGAATTAGGTCCATAAATTGGGTTAGACCTAAGGTTAGTTAAAAGATGGACTAATTTAGAGTAATTGATCAAATCTAATTAAATATTAATTTAGATTAGGTCAAAGACTCTATAGACTCAATTATAATAGTTGTAGTTGGTTAAGTCCATGCCTTTAACAAGACCAAATGGACTTGATTCAAGGCTATACGCGGTCGAATCCAAAATTACTAGGTTGGTCAAATTAAAACTAATGAATTGGATGGTGTCTAAGGTAAGTTTGGCAGTTTGATCAGTGGTTTTTAATTGGGAGCTACTCGCACTGATTCGGTCTTTGACGAGTTAATGGCATATCCCTTCCACTGATCTCGCTTACCTGGCCATCCTGGTGAGTTAGATTTTGATTAGATCACTTCGATGATTTCGGCTCACCCATGTCTATTAGGTAAATTAGTCTGACTGATTTAGGTGCTCCTAATGCCAGCTTAGATTAGATTCTTTTTTTCTGACTTGGTGAAGTCAGTGGAAGGATCGAAATTGGCTCGTTGAATTTTTTTAAATTGCTTAACTAAATCTTCTAAAATTGTTAGGTCCTTAAAAATAAAATAGTTATATAGATAACTAAATCATAGCCTTCTATTAAGTTGAGTGATAATGGGTTTATTAGTATAATGATCATTGGAGGCCCAAAGGCCTGGTGATTATTGACTAATAAAATTATCATTTCATAAAATGATAATTTGGTTAAGTCTTTCTGATGGTGGTTAGGTTGGTCGACCAAAGTTAGGCTTGATCATTTATTGGTTAGATAAGACCAAATGTGATCATGTTAATGGTTGGACCTAACCAAACCATTTTCAGTGGAGGCCAAAGCCTACTGATTAGGTCTGTAGGGCAAAATCAATGTTACTAAAAGTTGTTTAGAGAAATAATTGATTTTGAATCTATCCATAGGTGCACAAGGGTTGACCAATCAAAGTTGGGCTCACGTGTAGTCTATATGGATTCTAGTACCCACTAAGGAATTAGAGTAATTTCTCGAATTGAAAGTAGAGACTACCAATTCGTATAAAATAGTGGAAGGACCTTTAGACTGAAGTTCAAATCTTTAGGATTAATAATTTATATACTAATTAGGTTTGATTTTTCTTTATGTACAGACATGGCCACTAACCTATCGCTCCGATCATTGTTAGACCATGATAAATTAATAAAACCTAACTACGATAGCTAGTATCGTAAGTTGAAAATCCTCTTGGAGCATGAGCAGATCCTTTATATGGTAACGGATTGAGCACCTAAGAAGCCAGCCTCGAACACTGGGGGAGCGATCTGAGACACTTATCTGAAGTGGCTCAATGATCGCACCACCATTCAATGTATAATGCTGGTAGCAATGAATAACGAGTTCAGTCGTAGGTTTGAAAATGCCCAGTCATAAGAAAGCTTCAAGAAATGCTTCAAATGTTGAATGACTCTTTTGGCATGTCGGACGACATGTTGAAAGGCACAAAATAAGTTATGCCATTTTCAATGCTCAGATGAGGGATGGGACCTCAGTCACCGATCATGTATTATACATGATCGAGATGATTGAGCGTCTTAGCAAGTTGGACTTTCCCCTACACAAGCAGCTCGGTAAGGATGCGATCCTTAATTCTTTGCCTAAGTCCTTCCTCCCTTTCCTAACTCATTTTAGAATGATAAAGCCTATAGTGAACTACCATGGCTTGTTGGGGTTGCTGTAGAACTTTGAGAAAGGATCACCAACTCCACAAGGAAGACGGTGAATGTAGTGGGAGGGTCTTCTTCTGGTCGTCGATCCATTAAGAAAAGAAAGAAGAACAAGAAGAAGAAAAATAAGAAGGTGCGGCTGCATGCTGGGACGACTGCACAGGGTCAGACCAAGAAGCGCAAGTCCGACCAGAGCTAGGTAGAGTGCTTCTTCTGCAAGAAGTAGGGATACTGAAAGAGGAACTGTCTCTGTACATTGCCTCCCTGGATCCGAACAGGCCGAGGAAGAAGCAAGTGGTTGCTGGGCAAGGTAATTATATGATAACATCTTATAATTTTTTCTTATTTGATTCTACTACCTGGGTATTAGATACTGGAAGCCCTTATCATATTTGTAATTCTATGCAGGGCTTGCAGGTCAGTAGGAGATTTGATCAAGACGAGAGTTTCCTGAATGTTGGAGATGGAAGATAAGTTCCAATTCTAGCTTTAGGAATCATGAACCTTGTAATCAATTCAAATAAAGTTATTCTTAATGAATGTCATTATTGTCCAACTTTCTTATTGAATGTCATTTCTGTAGGCCTTTTGGTCATGAATGGTTTTGAAATATCAATAAAAAAAAATTTTGTAATGTCATTTTGAATGGATGTTACAATTTTGATTGGATAATTGAATAATAAAATTTATTTACTTTCTATGCCTATTAACGTGGTTCAATCCTCTGGTAAATGCTCCTAGAATTAGTGATGTGTCTGATGTTCTACCATTTGGCACTATAGGCTAGGTCATATTAGCAAGAATAGAATTAACAGGTTAGCTCAAGAAGAAATTCTTGAGGTTAGTGATTGTGAAGTCACTTCCGACCTATGAGTCCATGTCTTCTTGGTAAGATGACCAAGTCACCTTTTACTGAGAAAAGATGAACGAGCCACTGAACTCTTGAAGTTTAGTACATTCGGATGTATGTGGACCCATGAGCTCAAGTGCCTAGAGGTGGATATTTCTACTTCATAACCTTCACAGACGATCTATCGAGGTATGGGTACGTCTATTTAATGAAGCATAAGTCGGAGTCGTTTGAAATGTTCAAACTATTTCGAAATGAGGTAGAAAAGCAAACTTAGAAAGAGTATTAAAACTCTTCAATCTGACCGAAGGGGGTGAGTACCTTTTCAATGAGTTTCTGACATATCTTGGGGAGAACGGGAATTCTCTTCCAATGGACCCTTCTCCTAGAATACCACAATATAATGGTGTGTTTGAAAGAAGAAAAATCGGATCCTATTGTTAGACATGGTTCGATCCATTGATGGGAGTTTGCTAGATTTGCCGATCTTTCCTATGGGGATATGCGCTCGAGTCAGCTTGTTACATTCTAAATAGGGTTCCGAGTAAATCTATTAATAAAACACCATATGAAGATATGGACAGGGCGTAAGCCAATGCTTTCACACCTTAGGGTTTGGGGGTGTCCTGGCTTACGTCAAATATTTGATGACAGACAAGCTTGGACCTAGGTCTGATAAGTGTAGTTTTTATAGGTTATCCAAAAGAAACCAAAGGGATACTACTTCTACCTTGCTGATGAGCAAAAAGTGTTTGTCAGCCTTAAGGCAAGTCTTTTTAGAAAAGGAAGTTTCTTGGTGAAGGAACTAATGCCTCCAAGGTTCAAACTTGATGAAGTACGATAGGATGGAAGAACATGGATACATAAGTTGTTGAACCTGAGCTGGATCTGATTAGATCAGATCCTAGAACCCATTGTAGAAGCATCCTTAAGGACGATCTGGTAGAGTATCACGTCAACCGGATAGATACTATGATTTTTCTGATCCGAGATGGGGATCCTATCAAACTCAATGAGAACGATCAGGATCCAATCACCTATATGGATGCAATGCAGAGATCCGACTCTGAGAAATGGCTTGAGGCCATGAAATTCAAAGATGGAATCCATGAAGGATCAACGATGTATGGACATTGGTTGACCCACCCGAAGGGATAAAATCCATAAGGTGTAAGTGGGTCTTCAAAAGA
>QRFJ01003981.1:0-56264 GCA_006176705.1 Cocos nucifera
GTCTATATTGGGGTTAGGATTTGGTTGATTCCTAGGCCTCTTAAGGCCTAATTTGAGAAGTTCTTAAGGGGGCTAACTCATGATGGAATTTGGATTTAGATCAAAGGGGAATAAGGCATGTGAGACATGAGTGTATATGGGGCCTCGGTTTTGGGCTTTTCATGTTTGATTAGTCTAAAGGGAGTATTTTTGAACTAGAATTTTATTGGATTCATGTTAGGAATCCTAGGATATATAAACCTAAGTATTATAACTTTTTACCATAAGAGATAGAATTACAATTGAGCTTTTCTTCCTTACTTTTCTTCTCTTCTTCCTGGTTCCAACACAAAAACTCTAGACTCCATCCCCTTCTCTCTTCTTTTTTTAGATCTACTGCAATGTGTTAGATTTAACACCCAAGTTCATGTAAGGAGATCGGATCTACGATTGTGGCTAATCGAGCAGTTGCATGGTACAATATTTAATATAAGAGTCCAGTTGAGCATGGAGGAGGAAGAGAATCAGATTTTAGAAGTGATCAGCAGCAAAAGGATTAGATCATATATGATTTCCTCTGAGGGCTTTCGGTGTGGAAGAAAGAGATCTAAGGGCTGGTTTCCACCTTCTTCTAGTCAAGATATTTTCTAAGATCTACCTATTTGTGTTATTTGATTCAGTTTTTTAATCTTGAAAGGCCAATAGGTTGATGGTAGGATTTTGAGAAGTTTTGATTGCGAAAGAAAAAGTTTCACAATTATAGGTGGTTAGGATGGAGATCCGTGGTTCAGATGGTGGTTGGATTTCAGCCTTGGAGGATAGGCTGGAGGAGATGATTAGACAAGATGTGGATGTTCCGTTGGAGAAAAAGGCATGTGCACAATTAGGACTTATCTAGTGGATGAGGTTTTGTATGGCATATGGAGGAAAGACATTCTAAGGGTTTATGATTGGAGTGTTTTAAGCCATTGGATCACACACTGCATCTTAAAAGAAACAATAAAATAATAAAAATACAAACAAGGTAAATTGTAATACAACGTCTTGGCTGACAAAGAACTATATACCAGTCTGTCGAATACCAGGGGAGCGAGACATTTGCAGGGCATATTCAATAGTTTACCGGATTGAGCATGGACTTGCTCAACATTGGGTGGAATTCTTAAGAGGAGGATAAAAGTTATCTGGTTGCTATATTTCACATACCCGAGAGCTATCGATCCATTGGTGATGACATTGCTATAACTGGTAAGAAAGTTGGTGGTACGAGAGATCGTATTTAGTGCTAAGGTCCAAACGAATAGTGGAATTGAATTGATGAAAGGAAGGAGTCTTTAAGGAGAGTCCCGTGGATTTTAAAGAGGCCAGGAAAGAAAATGAAGAGAGCGAGTAGAAGGGCAAGCAAGGGGTCCAAGAGAATGCTTTTAAGATATGGTAAACGTAAAACAGGACACATTTAAGTAGGAGTAGTCCACTTTAGAAGAGTGCCAATGGAGGAGCAAAGTCGGATTCCATTCGGTTCAATCACTATATGTTGAAGATTCAGATGAAAATTTTGGGATCGGCGGAGGAGCCTGCCTTGATTGGTGCAATCTAACGGCCAACTTTGAGGTCCATGGCGATGTGGAGGATCTAAAAGGCAGACAGCGACGGCTGTCGAGGTGAAGTCGGGCAGGCCCAGCAGTCAACGTTAGCCGTGGCGTTTAGCCTCGGGTGACTCAACCTCGATAGAGATTGGATTTTTGTGATCAGGAGGCCTTCAGTTTTAAGGTGAGCATAGAGCAGAGATGGCTTCATAGATGGAGGGAGATTGCGTACAAGTTTAGAGTTAGAGGGGCGACGAGGAGAAGCTACATTCCCAGTTACTAGTGCCAGGTTATACAGCATCCACGTGGAGAGGATTGTGCAGGGAGCAAAGCATTACTCTAAGGGTCCCCCATTGTTAGGTGGAGCATTCAGGGTATGTAGCCAAGTGCTGATACAAAAATGCTACAGATCTCCAGAAAAGTCTTAGGAAAATATTATGCGGCTACCAAGTAGGAAGGATATTCTTACAACTTCAAAAAGATGGTACAGAGGAGCAGAGACAAGGCCCTTTAACGATGGAGGCAATCATCCCAAAGGCCTTCAAGAGAGCTTGACAACTAAAGAAGGATGGTGGCATGGCAAGGTTAAGCACAGGAGAGCTATCAGGACATTGCAGGGATAGCAGTATCGTGTTAGGAGGATATTGCCAGGTGTGCTAAGGCCTTAGGCACACAAAGGTGGAGATTTTAAGATGGTATGGTGCTCTCAAGCCTTGGGAGGCCATGGGAGGAGCCAGGGTGTTGGCTCCAAAAATTCTAGGATAGGTGTGGTCCTAAGGCTAGGACAGAAGTTATCCTAGGATAGAGGCAGTGTACAGCCCTCCACAAGCTTGAGGTCTAGGTGTTGGAGAACCTGTAAGGGCTTAGTTGGTGCTTTTGAAGATCTAGGATACAGGTGAGCAAGTGACTCCACAAGGCCAAGAATAAAAACTATAAAAAAAGATCATTTTTGCAGGTTAGCCGGCTCAGCCAAAAACTAGATTGGCTATGTTTCAGTGGATAGGCCCAACAAAAAGTTGCACATTTGGGACTCTAGGCATTGGTACAAATTGGGATTGGCTCAGTCAAATTCAGTCAAACCCAGTCTCAGGTTAGCTAGCTCAGTGCTAAGGACTGGAGCTGGCTTAGCTGCGGGAAGAGATACGTGAAGGTCTTATTGGGGTTCAGGATCTGGGCTGATCTTAGGGGATCTTAAGGCCTAATCTCTCGGCAGCGTCTTGAGAGCTTAACTCATGATTATGGGATGGATTTTAGATTCTTAGGGATTGAGAGCATGTGAGATTTGGATGTAATAGGCCGTGACTGCTTTTATAAATTAAGTTAGCCCTGGGGAGTTTTTTGAGCTACGATTTATTTTTTAGGATTCATTATGGAAAACCCTAGGTAATATATAAACCTGGCGGATTATAACTTTTACAATGAGAGCAGCAATACAATTGAGCTTTTCTCCCTAATGATCTCTTCTCTCTTCTCTTTGGTCTCCAACACTAAAAACCCTTAAACTTCCATCCTCTTATCCTCTTCTTTCTAGACTCTACTTCAATTTTGCCTAGATTAACACCTAGGTTCATGCAAGAGATCAGACTCTACGACTGCTGGCTCGAGTAGCACATAGGTACAACAAAGATTAAGAGGAGAGATAATTACTAAAGGATGATTTCCTTTCTTCCAAGTTGCCTCAGCTCTTGCCAAAAAAGCACTCCAATTTAGCTCTAGTCGGGGCTAATGTTCTTCTTAGTCATAATCACTATAAATAGAAACCATACCCAGATACAGCTGACATCTTCTTATTCTTTTTCTTATTATGTTTCTTCTCTTCCTTTTTAAGGGTCTATTGACTACAAAAAACCCTTCCATAAATGCATACTCCTTTTGAAAAGCTTGGTTGATCCTTCTCAAAGTTCTGCAGTCACCCTAGCAAAACCATAGTAGTTTACTGTAGCATTTTATCATTCAAAAATGAGTAAGGAAGGCAGAGGAAGGGACTTAGACAGAGAGTCAGCATATCACCATCCTTCTAAACTACTTCATGTTAAGAAAAAGCCCAGCTTACTAAGTGCTCAATCCATCTCGATCATGTATTAATACATGATCGATTGACTTTGCATGCCCCATCCCTCATCTGAGAATTGAAAATGGCACAACTTAGTCTTGTGCCTCTCAACGTTTGTCAGGCATGCCAAAGAAGTCACTTCACATTTGAAGCAATCTTCCTGTGGCTGGGTTGTCGTTCTCAAACCTATGGTTGAATTTATCATTCATTGCCATAGTGACACCAAACCAATCATTTAGTTTTCAATTTGATCAACCTAATAATTTTGATTCGACCACGTAGCATGGAACAAGTCAATTGTGTTCTTGTTAAGGCATGGACTTGACCAAACTACCAACTAATTATAAAATTGAGTCATAAGAGTTTTTTGATCTAATCTAAATTAATATACTTAAGTAGATTTGATCAATTACCTCTAATTTACTTATAACTACACTTTAGGTATAACCAATGTAAATGGACCTAATATTAATTTAAACCAAAATAACTCAAAGTTTATGCTCATGAACTAGTTATCTTTTAAATTCACAATTCTAGATCCTAATTCATAAACCTTAAATTTTTAATTAAGTTTTGGACTGTTAGATTGGGGTTCAGTATTTTAAAAATATTTTTTAAAATTTTGAAAGATCTTTCACAACTTAACACTGTTTGCTAAATAGATCGACTCATTTCAAAAATGGGTCAGCTCATTTTACTAACATTACTAGTTGTAGGTTTTATGTATAATACATAAAAATCATGAATCTAAATTTAAATCTAATCTAACATATTCATGATTAAAATCAACTGAACCAATTTAAGAAATTTTTTTATCATTTATCTTCTAGAATAAGTTCATGATGACATTTCTACTAGCATAAGAGATTCCCATCAAATGGAAGGAGATGACCTTTAAACCATACTTATCCCTTATGACTGAATGGCTTGGTAGCTCATTCAAGCTTGATTACTAGGCTACTCAAAATTATTACATATCTAATATGCAAATATTTTCAAATTTTAAAGCATATAAATCATACTTAATGACCATGCTCTAATACCATTAAAGGTATATAGTGTAGAGTTTCTAGCTCCACTTTTAAAATTTTTTCAAAAAATTATCATGCAGCTGATAGATTATAATATTATCATTAAAATACTATAATTATTAGTTTAATTCTAATTTCTTTAAAATGATTAAAACCATATGGATAGCTGCGAGTCGAGTTGAATCCATAGGAAGGTAGTAATTTAATTTTGAAATCTTTGATTTTTATGAAAAAAATGTTTTGAAGTTGAAAAATAATTAAAAATAAAAAGTAGAATTTAAATATTATAGAAAAATAAATTTGGTACTAAGATCTATTATTTAGATCTTAGCATCTACTTGCAATGAAATTAAAGAGCAATTTAAATTAAAGAAGCAGAATTTAAAGAGCAAAAAAAACTAAAATTTAAAGAGCAAGAAAATAAATTTTATATTTAAAATTAAAATTTAAAATTTAAATATAATAACCGAAGAAAAAGAGAAAGAAATAAAAACTAGTACAAAATCTTAATCTTGGATTAGCATTGGCATGGAGATGGCATAGAAGACTGGCTCTTCCTCTCGGCACTGTCTATCTTGAAGCAACCTTCAACCAAAAGCCTGGCTTCCACCCTATACCATGGCTTCACCTTGATGGGATGCTTGAACTATGGAATCCTAGGATTCTTAAATAGTTGCTGGAGGACTGAAACTTCTTCTATCAGGCAGTGACTAAAAGCAGTGTATTAATCCATGTTTGTCAAAAAAATTCAAGTGAGAATCACTGGATCAGAGGTTCTGCAAGTTTTAGCCATCAAATAGGAATCTGGTGCTTCAAAAATTACCAAAAATCAATGTGTAATAGCCTAGATCAAGTCAAAATAAATCCTAATCATTCGATCGTGCCTAATGGAGGTTTTTCGATCATTGGATCGAAGTTTGGGTGCTTTAACCGTTGGATCGTAATCGAAAGCTTCCAGGATCATTGGATGGTGCAACAGGGCTGAAGGAGCTTTGAATCAAAGCAAGAAAATGCAAGAGCCATCAGATTTGGATCGGAAGAGAGCTGAATCACACGATGGTGCTTTTACTATTCTCATGGACCGTGTAGACCGTCCGCACCATAGTCCATAACCAATCACCACCAGTCTTTGCCCCTTGAAATGAACATAATAACCATATGAACCCCATAAAAATTTTGTGGACCTTTAAGGGTCCACGCCTTACATACTGGAATCAGTCCACAGTGGACTACATTATTTCCTGACGTCAGGATGATGTTAGGGAAGGAGGGGGGATGGGCTTCTAGGTTGCTGGGCTTGGGCTAGCTTCTTAGGCTAGGCCGGCTTAACAGGCATGCCAGTTGGCTATTTTTGGTGGCTTGGCTGAGCATGCCGACTAAGTCAGATGCATCGACTGAGTCGATTCCCTTTTTTTATTTTTATTATTTATTATTTTTTTCTTTAAATTTTCATACTGGATCCATTTTAGATCAGATTTGCTCTAAATTTATTTTATTTTGACTAGAAAAATGAGATCTATTTATTGGTAATAATATTTTCTACATAAGATAAATAAAAATATTAATTTTTAAAAATAAAATAAAATTAATTAATAATTTAATATTTTTATTAATAAATTTGTGATACTTATTGCACCCCGCAACTTACTCATTGCTAGTCCTTTTGCAATGTAATATTATTATTAATTAATCACCATATTTCATGATGATCTTCCTTCACAAAAATAGCTTTAGGGTTGAAGTTCAAAAGTTAAACTAGTATCACTAATTATGTATTGAGTTTTAGAAGCAAATTTTATGGCCAGTATAATTAGAAGCTTTTTTAGAGTTCATCTAAAGATCTCTAGTACTTATGTTTGTGAAAACTAACTTAGCATTTGGGTGTTTATTTAAAGGACAAATATTTCTTCTTTTATCACCTCTTTTGGTTAATTTTCTATACAACCCCAAAATAAGTGCATGAGTTAAGGTAGCTTTCACACTACCTTTTCCTCTCTCTCTCTCTTTTTTTTTACATGTTGAGTGATAAGTGCTATAAATACACTAATTAAAGTATTAAATTATAAAATAATTAATCTTATTTTTAAAGAATTAATATTTTTTATTAATTTTATATAGGAAAGAAGGCCACTAATGTGAAGATATGAATTTTCTAGTTCAAACGAAATAAATTTCAAGAAAAATGGAGTTAAATTGAGCCCAAAATTAAATTTTAAAGAAAAAAATTTAAAATAAAATATAAAAGAAGGAGCCGACCACTCCAATTCAAATTGGTTCAGAAAACCAACTCAGTCGGCCCAATCACCCAATAAATCGATTGCTGATGCACTGCTGATGTAAGAATTTTTCATGATGTATTGTGAACCGCTACAGTAACCCAGCATGGGGCAAAATTGAATTTTCATGCGATAATGTGCGACGAGATTGGCTGATAGATGAATGGTCCATGGTGAACTTGGCTCACGATCGGTCTACATGGGCAGATCGGACAACTGCTTTCCCTAGAGTTTTGATCCGATGGTGCAGATCGAGGCGCTGATGGATGGTGGATCTGGCTCCCGGTCAAGATCCAATGGTCCAAATGGTTCTCGATTTTTAATTAAATGCCTGAAGCCATTCAAAAGTAGATCCAACAGCTGTCGAATTTCTACTTGATCTGAAATATTTTAAGAGATTTTTAAGTGATTTTTGATGCATTTGATCGCCATCCAATGGCCAGAATAATCTAGGCCTTATTTGAGTTATTCTAGGAGTTCTAAATCTTGATTTTAGTGGGAATTTTCATCGAAGCAGCTCCTCTTGACTCTATAAAAAGGCCTGTGCAGAACATAATAGGGGGGACGAACAGAGAGAAAAATAGAGAATAAAGAGGGAGGAATAGGGAGAGGTCTAGAGAGAGCTTTTTATTTTTCTTTCTTTCTTTATTTCTTTTATTTTTTCTTTTGTTTCTTCAAGATCAAACAAGCAGCTCTCTTCTTTTTCATCAAGTTCTCCACGTCAAGAGCAATGGACAACTAATTTTAGTAACAAACAAATTTCTATTTGGATTTTTACATGCTTTTTATTTTAATTATTATTTTTGATCCTTTTATCATGAACTAAATTTTTTTTTACTAAGACTAAGGTGTAGCCACTCTTTTTGATGCAATATTCAGTATGATTTAGTTTTAATTTTATATTTTATTCATGAGGAGTATATAAATCTGCTCTTAATGCTTTTAGATTACTGACCATCTTCTAATTGATCTGATGGACATGAATGATAAGGACCAAGTACATCTATGTTGATACTTCTTGATTTATATAGCTTGTATTATGAATCAAATTAGAATTCATATACATGCGAAAATTTTAGTATGCTTTGGATGCAACGTACTTTAATTAGAGGATTTTATAAAACTTAATGTATTGATATTTATTTAAAATTATGCCTAGACCAAAGGATAGTTAATAAATATTGATAGTTTTACTATGCCTGAATCAAAGGATAGTGAATAATTTAGGAGACTTTACCATCACATGAAACAAAATTAACCTAATTTATATAAATACTTGAATATTGTATTGATTGAGTTGGTGAATCGATTACCTTAGTAACCTATTGCTCTTGATTTAAACCCTAATAATTACACTCTCTCTATTTTCTTACAATTTATTAATTTATTTCTTTACTTCTTCTTATTTTTTTAATTCTCATAAATTGATTATCTAAATAAAGCTTAAAAAAGAATATTTTTAGTACTTATTTTTCAATCCTCTAAGAATGATACTCTACTCACATACTTTATTACTTGATTGACTGGTGCACGTGCGATAGCGATAAATTAGCATACATCATGATTTTGGCATCGTTGTCAGGGATTGTGTCTAAAATAATATTAAAATTTTGATCATTGCTGTATTTTAGAATTTAATTTTTAATTTTTATTCTTATTTTCTTTTTAGGTTTATGTTCAATGCATGACACGTACTGGATATAGTGATTTACTATCTTTTGACCCAAAAATTGAGAGGACAATCAAAAGACTATATCAAGAAAGAAACATGGCAGCCAAAGATCCAAACGATATCAATCTGGGAAAAGATATGTCGGCAGAAGGATGACAAGAAGCCATTCGAGCGGCACATCATCCATTAAATAATTACATCACACCATCTATAGCCAATGCGGCTTTGAGCATCAGGAGACCACCTGTGCGAGCGAACAACTTTGAAATAAAAGCAGTGATGATCTAGATGATTCAATCAACTATCTAATTTAGTGGACACATGCATGATAATCCAAATGCCCATATTTTCAACTTTCTTGAACTTTATGATACTTTTAAAATTAATGGGATGTTAGATGATGCTATTAGATTAAAGCTATTTTCTTTTTCTTTATGGGATAAACCTAAAAGTTGGCTTCATTCTCTTTCTGCAGGTTCTATCACAACTTGGGATGCCCTAGCCTAGAAATTCTTAGCCAAGTATTTTCCACCTTCCAAGATTGCAAAGATACACAATGATATTACTTCTTTTGTGTAGATGGACATGGAGACACTATATGAGGCTTGGGAGCATTTCAAAAAATTTCTGAGGAGATGTCCACACCATCAATTATCCGTTTGACTTTAGGTACAAATCTTTTACAATGGTTTATCCTCTACTAATCATTTTATGATTGATGCAGTAGTAGGAGGTACCATTAATCAAAAAATGAAGGAAGAAGCCTTTAATCTGATTGAAGAGATGGCATCAAATAGCTATCAGTGGCAAATAGAACACATGATGTTGAGAAGACCAGCAGTCATGCAGGGAGTGGATTGCATTCCAGCTTTATTAGCTAAAATTGCAGTCCTTAAAGCCAAAGTCAATAATATGAAGGGAATAGCTATGAACATTTAGAGCATCACTTGTACAAGCGACTGCCAGATAGGTAATTCTTTTGCTAGAGCCTCTGATACTACTAACTATCTTGGTAATCTTTTTAGGCCTTAATAAAACAATCTCTACTCCAACACATAATCAAGGATGGAGGCAACATCCAAACTTTTCATAGAGCAACCAAAATGCAGCACAATAGCCATCCCAAGGATTCCAAGCACCAAAAAGAAGCCTGATATGGAGGAGCTGATGGTCAAATTCATGCAAAACCAAGAAGCGACTATAAGAAATCTAGAAACGAAACTCAGGTAAGACCAAGCAGCAGCAATTCGAAACTTGGAAATGCAGGTAGGACAAATGGCCAAGATAATCTTTGAGAGACCACAAGGATCTTTGTCTAGCAACATGGAGACCAATCCATGAGAGCACATCAGAAGCTATTACCTTAAAAAGTGGTTAAGAGCTAGAGGAGCCACATCAAAAGAAAGAGACTAAAGAGCAACTACAAACAAAGAAAAGCCAATTAATGTTCATTAGTTTCCAAAACAATCAGTAGATGGATGGTCTTCAGGAATAAAATTTGCTGATCCAAAAGTGAAGCCCTATGAGCCACCACTACCTTTTCCAAAAAGATAAATACGGCATCAAGATAAGGAATTTTCTAACTTTTTCAAAATTTTAAAGAATTTATATATTAATATTTTCTTTGTAGATGCTATTACTTAGATGCCCAAGTATGCCAAGTTTCTCAAAGAAATTCTAACAAATAAGAAGAAGCTGAAGGAACATAAGAGAATAAATTTGAATGAAAAGTGCTCAATAATACTTCAAAATAAATTACCATAGAAGCTAAAATATCTAGGAAGTTTTACTATCCCTTGCATTATTAGTGATTGTAGTTTTGATAAAGTTTTATGTGATTTAGGAGCAAGTATTAATCTCATACCTTTCTCTATTTTCAGAAAGCTGGGTCTAGGAGAATCAAAGCCTACCACTATTACTCTTCAACTAGCTGATAGATCCATCAAATTTTCAAGATGTATAGTGGAGGAAGTCTTGGTAAAGGTAAACAAGTTTAATTTTCTTATTGATTTTATTATTCTTGATATGGAAGAAGATATTAATGTACCCCTTATCTTAGGAAGACCCTTTTTAGTTACTGGAGGAGCTTTAATAGATGTTCAACAAGAAAAATTAATTCTAAGAGTTCAAGATAAGCAAGTCATGTTTAATATTTTTAAAGCTATGAAACATTCCAATGATAATCAAACTTATTTTTGAATTGATGATATTAACAATGTAGTACATGAGTATTTTCTAGAAAATAGGTTTGAGCATCCTATTGAAGCTTGCATTGTCCAATCACAAGAGGGTTCAGCTGAAGATGAAAGGTAGATAGAATGCATAAAATTGTTGGAGACCAGACTATATATTCCATGCACATACAGACTATGATTTGAAAACCTCTTCCAAAGCCATCAATTGAAGAGCTAGCTACTCTTGAACATAAACCTCTCCATTCTCATTTAAAATATATTTTCTTAGAAGGTTTTTCATACTTACCTATTATTATTTCTTCTTCTTTGATAGGTTTAAAGGAAGAAAAGTTGTTAAGAGTGCTAAAGAAACACAAGAAGGCATTTGGATAAACCATAGCAGACATCAAAGGAATTAGTTCCTCAACTTGTATGCACAAAATTCTCATGGAGGACAACTATGAGCCTATGGTCCAACCCCAAAGAAATCTCAAACCTAAGAAATAAGAAGTGGTCAAAAAGAAGATAATCAATCTACTTGATGCAGGTATTATTTATCCTATCTCCGATAGTTCATGGGTGAGTCTTGTTCGAGTAGTTCCTAAGAAAGGTGGGATTACTATAGTTCAAAATGACAATAATGAATTAATTCCTACTAGGATTGTTACTGGGTGGAGAGTATGCATGGATTATAGAAAATTAAATGATGCAATTAGAAAAGATCATTTTCCTATTTCATTCATTAATCAGATGTTAGAGAGGTTAGCTGGACATGATTTTTACTGCTTTCTAGATGGTTATTCTAGTTATAATCAAATTGTCATAGCACTTGAGGATTAAGAGAAAACTACTTTTACATGTTCTTATGGTACCTTTGCTTTTAGAAGAATGCCGTTTGGTTTATTTAATGCACCAGCTACTTTTCAACAATGCATGATGGCTATTTTTTATGACATGATTGAGAATTTTCTTAAAATATTTATGGATGATTTTTCTGTCTTTGGATTTACATTTGATAAATGCCTGCATAACTTATCTCTTGTTTCATAAAGATGTGAGGATACTAATCTTACCTTAAATTGGAAGAAGTATCATCTGATGGTATAGGAAGGCATAGTATTAGGCCACGAGATTTCATGTAAGGGGATTGAAGTGGATAGAGCTAAGCTTGAGGTGATCAAAAAGTTATCCATACCAACCTCAGTTAAGACTATTAGGAGCTTCTTGGGGCATGCTGGATTTTACCATCGATTTATAAAGGATTTCTCTCTAATTTCTAGATCTCTATCTAAATTACTATGTAAAGATGTCTCTTTTCATTTTTCTGATAATTGTTTGTAGGCATTCAACACCCTCAAGGAGAAGCTGGTCATGGCACCTATTATGGTAGCACCAGATTGGTCCCTATTTTTTGAGTTGACGTGTGATGCTAGTGACACCATCATAGGAGCAGTACATGGTCAAAGAAAGAATAAGATTTTTTAAACTATATACTATGCCAGCCGCACTTTGATAGAAGCCCAACAAAAATATGCAACCACAGAAAAGGAGCTTCTAGCAGTAGTATTTGCATTAGATAAATTTCATTCTTATCTTATTTTATCCAAAGTTATTATATGCACCGACCATGTAGCTCTAAAGTATCTTCTTGCCAAGAAAGATGCAAAACCCAGATTGATCAGATAGATTTTTTTGCTACAAGAGTATGATTTGGAGATATAGGATAAGAAGGGCATAGAGAATTCAGTTGCTGACCATCTTTCTAGATTGGAAAACATCATAGAAAAGGAATTAGATATTTTCCCTATCAAGAAAGAATTTCCAGATGAGCACCTCTATGCTATATCAGGTAGAATATTTTCATAGTATGCTGATATTGTTAACTACCTGGTTAGTAAGATTCTTCCACTTGATCTTTCTTTTCAATAAAAGAAGAGATTCTTATCTATTATCAAATATTATTTTTGGGATGAACCCTTCTTGTATAAGTTTTGCATAGACCAAGTCATTAGAAAATGCATTCTGGAGGAAGAGATGGAGAAAATTATGTACCATTATCATGACCAGGAGGTAGGAGGACATTTTGGCTCAACTAGAATAGTTTATATGGTTCTTCAATCAAGTTTTTATTAGCCCTCTCTATTTAAAGATGCTCATACTTATGTTTCTTCATGTGACTGCTATCAAAGAACTGGAGATCTCTTTAGGAGACATGAAATGCCTTTAAACAATATTCTTGTGTGTGAAATCTTTGATATTTGGGGTATTGATTTCATGGGACCTTTTCCTAGTTTTTTTTCAAATCAATATATTCTTGTGGCTATAATTATGTTTCAAAATGGATAGAAGCAGTAGCTTTTCCAACTAATGATGCTAAGATAGCTGTCAAATTTATTAAAATATATATTTTTACATATTTTGGCACTCCTAGAGCACTCATTAGTGATAGAGGTACACACTTTTATAATAAATAATTTAAAAATTTGTTAAGCAAATATGGTGTCACTCATAAAATAGCTACCCCATATCATCCATAAACTAGCGGTCAAGTAGAGGTGTCTAATATAGAATTAAAGAGAATTTTAGAAAAGATTGTAAGTACATCTAGGAAAGATTGGTCATTAAAATTAGATGATGCATTGTGGGCATATAGGACTGCATATAAAACACCTATTGGTATGTCTCTATATAGGCTACTCTTTGGTAAAGCATGTCACCTCCCTGTTAAAGTAGAACATAAAGCATATTGGGCCATGAAAATCCTTAACTTTGATATACAAGATGCAGGAAAGAACATATTGATGCAATTGAATGAGATGGACGAATTTCGCCATGATGCCTATAAGAAAGCTAGGATCTACAAAGAATGTACTAAGAAATAACCATATTGTAGAAAGAGAATTCCATGAGGGATAGCAAGTTCTCCTATATGGTTCATGGCTACATTTGTTTCTAGGAAAGCTAAAATCAAGATGGACAGGTCCCTATATAATTACTAAGGTATTTTCATATGGAGCAATAGAGATCTTTGATGAATCAAAAGGTACCTTCAAGGTAAATGGTCATAGGTTGAAAAATTATATTGGTGGAAGTTTTAAAAAGGAGAAGGAAGCCCTCTAATTGCAAGATCCAACCTAGAGCCTTAAGAAAGTCAAGTTATAGACTATAAATCAAAACTACTAAATAGATTGTTTCTTTTCTTTTTAGTTTTGATTCTTTTCTTTTCTTTTTCAATAAATTCTTCTTGCTCTTTTATTGCTTTGGTGTGTATTTTCAATTTTGTAGAGAAAAAAAAAGAGAGCTCATGCTAGTTCGCAAAGCTTCAAAGAACCAGTCTGGACAAATAGTATAGGTTTATTCTTTCCTGTCTCTTATTGCATCTTTACTTTTTCTTTCTCTATTGAGTCAATGTAGAATAAGTTGGGGGTAGAAAAAAAAATTATTAAAATATATTAAAATATATATTTTAAAGAAAAAAATCATGTGTCAAGAGAAAAATCTTGAGCAAGATAGACTAGAAAAAATAATAAAAGTTAGAAGTATTTGCTAATAAATGTAGTGAGCTTAAGAAGTAGATTAGTTGGTCAAACTTTTAGCAATCTACTTAGGTTACCTAAAGACTATTAGCATTTCTAATTGCACATGCACACTAACAAGGCAAAGTAGGTGTTGATTATAAGGACAACTGAGGATTCAATTATCACTGAAAATTGATGGTTAATATACATTCCAATCAAAAAAACTTAAATTTAAAAAAAAAAAGTACCTGCCAAAATAAAAGTGCAAAAGATAAAGTATATGTGGATTGCCTGAAGTTTAGTAACTACATCTCTGCATGTAAGTCAAGTATGAAGATTCGTATCAAACGGTTGAGAGAAGGCCAGAATGCTCAGCACAAAAAAAAAAAGAGGCAGTATGAAAGCTACCTTAATCCATGAGCTTAACTTGGGAATGTATAGAAAATTAATCAAAATAGATAATAAGAGAAGATATTTTTAATCTTTAAGTTAACACTGAAATGCTAAGTTAGTCATCACGAACACAAGTACTATAGATCTTTAGATATACTCTAAGAAAATTTTTGATTATACTGACTATAAAATTTGCTTCTAAAGATCAATACTTAGTTAGTGGTATTTTCTAAACTTTTTGATCTTTAATCCTAGATCTATCTTTATAAAGAAAGATCTTATTGAAATACGGTATTAAATAAAGCATTGCTAAGGGACTAACAATGACTAAGTTGGGGGGTGTGATAAGTGCTATAAATATACTAATTAAAATATTAAATTATAAAATAATTAATTTTATTTTTAATAAATTAATATTTTTATTAATTTTATGAAGAAAAAAAGGCCACCAATGTGAAGATCTGAATTTTTTGATTCAAATAAAATAAATTTCAAGAAAAATAGAGTTAAATTGAGATCAAAATTAAATTTCAAAGAAAAAATAAAATAAAATAAGAGTCGATCGGTCTAGTTCAAACTGGTTTAGAAAATGGATTCAGCCGACCCGACCGCCCACTAAACTGACTGCTGATGCCCCATTGATGTACTGCTGATGTTAGAATTTTTCACGACGTATGGTGGATCGTTACAATAACCCAATGTGGGGCAAAACTGGGATTTCATGCGATAATGCATGATGGGATTAGTTGATAGAGGGATGGTCCATGGTGAACCTAGCTCGCGACTAGTCTACATGGGATGTAGGTGGGATCGGATGGCTGCTTTCATTGGAGTTTTGATCCGACGATTGAGATTGAGGTGCTGACGGATGGTGGATGCGGCTCCCGATCAAGATCCAATGGTTCGAATGGTTTCCAATTTTTAATTAAATATCTAAAGCCCTTCAGAAGTAGATCCGATGACCTAAAATCCATCTAAAGGCTGATCCGATGGCTGCCATGAATTCCTACTTGATCTGAGATTTTTTAAGAAGTTTTTAAGTGGTTTTTGATGCATTTGATCGCCATGCAATGGCCAGAATGATCCAAGCCTTATTTGTGTTGTTCTAGGAGTTCTAAATTTTGATTATAGTAGGAATTTTCATCAAAGCAGTCCCTCTTGACTCTATAAAAAGGCCTATGCAGAACACAACAGGGGGAAGAATAGAAAGTAAAACAAAGAATAAAGAGGGAGGAATAGGAAGAGGTCTAGAGAGAGCTTTTTATTTTTCTTTCTTTCTTCTTTCTTTTATTTTTTCTTTTGCTTCTTCAAGATCAAGCAAGCAGCTCTCTTCTTCTTCATCAAGTTCTCCATGCCAAGAGCAATGGTTGACCAATTTTAGTAACAAATAATTTTTTGTTTGGATTTTTACATGCTTTTTATTTTAATTGCTATTTTTGATCCTTTTATCATGAACTAAATTTTCTTTTACTAAGGCTAAGGTGTAGCCATTCTTTTTGATGCAATATTCAATATGATTTGCTTTTAATTTTATATTTGATTCATGAGAAGTATATAAATCTACTCTTAATGCTTTTAGATTACTGGCCATCTTCTAATTGATCTAATGGACATGAATGATACGGACCAAGTATGTCTATGTCGATGCTTCTTGATTTATATACCTTGTATTATGAATCGAATTAGAATTCATATGTATGCAAAAATTTAAGTATGCTTTGGATGCAGTGTATTTAATTAGAGGATTTTACAAAACTTAATGCATTGATATTTATTTAAATTATGCTTGGACCAAAGGATAGTTAATAAATATTAATAGTTTTACTATGCCTGGACCAAAGAATAATGAATAATCTCGGAGACTCCATCATCATATGCAATAAAATTAACCTAATTTATATAAATACTTGAATATTGTATTGATTAAGTTGGTAAATCGATTGTCTTAGTAACCTATTGCTCTTGATTTAAACCCTAATAATTGCACTCTCTCTATTTCCTTGTAATTTATTAATTTATTTCTTTACTTCTTATTTTTTTTAATTTTTATAAATTTATTATCTAAATAAAGCTTAGAAAAGAATATTTTCAATACTTATTTTTCAATCCTCTAGGGATGATACTTTACTCATACATTTTATTACTTGATCGACTAGTGCACTTGCCATAGCGATAGATTAGCATACATCATTGAGCATCCTTGCTTTTCCTCCACTATTTGACATAAACCTCCACACTTGACTTAGGTGCAAACATCCAGTTACTAAGCTTAGGGTAATCCACATATACTCTATATGTTATACTTTTATTTTAGGTAGGTACCTCTTTCCTTAAATTCAAGTTTTTTTTAATTATGATATATTAATCATCAATTTTTAGTGATAATTGGATCCTTAGTTGGCCTTATAATCAACACCAACTTTATCTCGTTAGTGTGTATGTGTAATTGAAAGTGCTGATAAACTTTAAATGATCTAAATAAGCTACTAGAATTCTGATCAACTAATCTACTTCTTAACTCACTACAGTTCTTAGCAAATACTTTCTAACTTTATTACTTTTTTTAGTCTATTTTGCTTAAATTTTTCTTTCCTAAAATATGGTTTATTTTTAAAAAAATCTTTTTTAAATTTTTAAAAAAATTAATTTAATTTTTAAAAATTTTAAAATTTTTTTAAATATATATTTTTAATAAAAATAATTTTTATTTTTTCTATCCCCCAACTTAATGGAGAAGAAGAAATGATGCAATAAAAATTTTTATTATTTATCTAGCATGGGTCTTGAAGCTTTAATTCTTCTCTAGCTTAGTCACCTAATCTAAAAAAAATAAACTAAAAATAAATTAGATATAAGAAATATTAGGTTGCCTCCGAACAAGCACTAAATTTATCATCTTCAGCCAAACACAATGTTGCTTAATTCATTGTGGGTTTGTTAATATTGCTTGGTCAATGATTTGATTTAATGATATTCCTTCAGTATATGGTTTAAGCCTTTGACCATTTACCTTAAAGAAATTCTTAGATCTAGGATCATAGAGTTTAATTACACCATGTGGGAACACTTGATTGACTATGTAAGTTCCATCCCATCTAGATTTTAATTTTTTAAGTAATAATTAGAGCCTTGAGTTAAATAACCAGACTTGTTGATTTGGCTCAAAGATTTTTTTCAAAATGTGTTTATCATGAAAGGCTTTCATTTTCTCCTTATAGATTTTTGAATTCACATAAGTTTTTCATCTTAATTCATCTAATTCACTCAATTATAACATCTAGTTGGAACCAACTTGATTCAGATCAAAATTTAATTACTTTATTATCCAATATGCTTTATGTTCAAGTTCTACTAAAAGATGGCATGCTTTTTCATAGATTTATCTATAGGGAGACATTCCAATAGAAATTTTATAAGCTATCCTATAGGCCTAGAATGCATCATCTAATCGGTCTGACCAATCTTTTTGACCAAATCTAATAGTCTTTTGTAAGAGATTCTTAATCTTTCTATTAGATACTTCTACTTGGCCACTTATTTATGGATGGTATGGTGTAGCTATCTTATGTGTCATCCTATATTTTCATAATAGTATTCAAAACTGGTAGTTTGTGAAGTGGGTACCTCCGTCGCTAATGATAACACATGAAAATCCAAACCTAGAAAAAAAATTCTTTTGAACAAAATTTAAGACTACTTTATGATCATTGGTTCATATTGCCATTGTTTCAATCCATTTAGAAACATAATCGATGGCCACCAAAATATATTCAAAATCTTTGGAGGATGGAAAAGGTCTCATAAAATCAATTTTCCAAATATCAAAAATTTCAACTACCAAGATGGGGTTTAAAGGCATCATACCTTTCTTTAAAATATTTCCTAAGGCTTGGCACTTAAGACATTTCTGGCTAAAAGTGTAGGCATCTTTAAATAATGTAGGCTAGTAAAAACTACTTTTCAATACTTTGGCCTTAGTTTTTCAACTAGAAAAATATCCTCTGCAAGCAAGAGTATGACAAAATTATAAGATATTCAGTTGTTCAGACTCAGGCACACATCTACATATGGATTGATTAGCATAAATCCTAAAAAGTTTAGGATCTTTTCAAAAATAATATTTGATTTAAGCAAAGAATTGATCCTTTTCATTCTTAGACTAGCCATCAAAAATTTATTCTATGACTAAGTAATTGACAATATCTGCAAACCAAGAGATCTTTGCTTGTAAAACTGCTAACAATTGCTAATCTAAAAAAGATTCTTCGATTGATGCAGGTTCACTATCTTCAACTAGGATCCTAGATAGATAGTTTGCTACAACATTTTCAGATCCCTTCTTATTCGAATTTCTATATCAAATTTTTATAACAATAAAATCCATCTAATCAATCATGGTTTAGTATCTTTCTTTGAGAGCAGGTATCTCAAAGTTGAATGATTTGAATAAATCATAATTTTTGATCCTAACAGATATGATCTAAATTTTTCTAGGGCAAATACTATAGCTAGTAACATTTTCAGTTGTAGTATAATTCATTTAAGCTTCATTTAGAGTTCTACTGGCACAATGATCACTATGGGATATTTGTTTACCCTTTGGCCCAAGACAACTCCTATGGCAAAGTCTGAAGCATTACACAATTTCAAAAGGTAGTGATTAGTTTGGAGGTTGAATGATTGGGGCTTTGGTCACAGTTTCTTTGAAGAATTCATAAGCTTTAAGAAAATATTCATTGAAGTTAAAAAGAACATCCTTAGCTAGTAGATTACATAGAGGATGAGAAATCTTAGAAAAGTCTTTGATAAAGCGACGATAGAATCCTACATAGCCAAGAAAGGATAAAATTTGTTTGATAGAAGTGGGTGGAGGTAGTTTAGAAATTAGGTCAACTTTTGCTTTATCAATCTCAATCCCTCTCTTAGACACTATATGTCCTAAAATGATCTCTTCTTAAACTATGAAGTGGCTCTTTTCCCAACTTAAAACTAAATTAACCTCAATACATCATTGCAATATTCTCTTCAAATTGTTGAGGCAACTTTTAAAAGATTCTTCAAAGATTGAAAAATCATCCATGAATATTTTTAAGAAATCTCCTATCATTTCTAAAAATATTGACATCATGCATCTTTGAAAGGTCGTGGTGCATTGCACAATCCAAAGGACATTCTACGAAAAGCAAAAATTCCATAGAGACGTATGAAGATGGTCTTTTCTTGGTCTCTTGGGTAGATACCTACCTGATTATATCCCGAGTATTCTAGAAAGTAAAAATATTATTGGCTAGCTAGTCTCTTCAGGATTTGGTCAATAAAGGATAATGAAAAGTGGTCCTTTTGGGTGACTGTATTGACATTTTTATAATCTATACAGATGCACCATCCAGTAAAAAGTCGTGCTGGCACTAGGTCCCCATGGTCAGTGCAGACAATCATGAGTCCAAATTTCTTTGAAACTACTTGTATAGGACTCATCTAGTGGCTATCAAAAATAGGATAAATAATACCAGCATCTAACCATTTAATTATCTCTTTCTTGACTACTTCTTGCATATTAGGGTTGAGCTTTCTTTGCATTTCTCGAGTTGGTTTGGCATTATCTTCTGTGTAAATGTGGTGCATACATATTGACGGACTTGTGCCTTTTAAATCAGCGATGGTCCAACCTATGGCCTTCCTATATGTTTTCAAAATATCTACTACATGGTCTTCCTATTCAGGAGTTAGGTCAGAAGTAATAATTACTAGCAGGATTTTCTTTGATCCTAAAAATATATACCTAAGTGATTCAAGCAAAGGTTTCAGTTCAAGTTGCGGTGGGGCCTGAATTGAAGGACGTAATGGTTCAATTTTTTGCTCAAGTAAGGGCTCAATTTTCATTGACCAAGATATGAATGTGATGGGTGAGATAAATCAAGCAGGGCATTCACCTCCTAGTCTAGGGTTTCTTTGACAAGCTTATTCAGAAGATCATTCTTGAGTAAATCTAAGGAGAAATTAGATTGAACTATCTCATCTATTTGATTGATTACAAAGCAGTCTTCCTACTCTTGAGTGTGCTTAGAGGGATTAAAAATATTTATTCTTATCTTTTGATCTCCAAAAGAAATGTCCATGGCTCCTATCTTACAATTGATATTGGCATTGGCAATAGCTAAGAATGGATGACCTAGAATTATGGAATTTTGGTTCAGCTCTTGGGGTGATTCCATATCAAGTTTGAGGAAGTCTATTAGAAAATAACATTTATCTACTCTAACTAAAATATTTTCAGTCAAACCATGTGGTATTTTTACAAATCTATCAGCTAGTTGCAAAATAACCGATATAGGTTTAAGCTCTCCTATTTTAATTTTTTTATAAACTAAGGTTGGAAGTAGGTTCACACTAGCTCCTAAGTCTAATAATGCTCGGTTAAAGGTAATACCTCCTATAACACATGAAATTAAAGGAGCACTAGAGTCTTTCATCTTCTGAGGCAATGGGTTTAATAGGACTGCACTTATATCCTCAGATAGCATGATTCTTTTAGTAGTTTGTGGTTCATGCTTTTGAGTATAAAGTTCTATGAAAAATTTAGCGTAGGCCAAGACATGCTGAATTAGATCAAGGAGGGGTAAATTAACATAAACTTATTTAGATAGTTCCATTAGCTTCTCGTTGCATGCTTCTTGCTTTTTATAAGAAGAGCCTGCTTCTAAGGCTTATAGGAACTAGACTTTGGGTTTATATATTTTGGATAACTTATCTATTGTCCTCTTCCTTTATCTATCTCATTAGAACTAGTATTAGTACTAGTTCTAGGCTCAGGTTCTTATTTATGGTTACTTTTGGTACTAACCTCTTTTTCTAATTTTTTTTCTTGGCTAGCATCAGTACTAGCCTCTATCACCTGATTCTGGTATAGGTCCTTAAGAATCCTACCACTTTGAAGTTCAAAAATTACTTTGGCATTCTCTAATTAGGGATTCTTAGGTAGGATGATAGGTTGATGATTGAATCTAGGTGGTTGATGAACATTAGATGGGTTGTTTTTAGGATTTGCAATCGATTGGCTTAGTAATTTACCTGATTCTTTCCTCATGCTAGACTCAACTAATTATTCTATTTAAGCTTCTAGCTTGGTGATGGATTGTTGTTGAGTTAGAATTGATTGTTATTAAGATAGAATTAATTGTTGCAACTAATTAAATCTATTATCGACTAGATTGGTCTATTGAGAAGGTGGGTATGAGGGCTGATTATAATGCAGTGGCTGGACTGACTGACTAGACTAACCTCTGTTATAGGCATAGTTCTAGTATTGGGGTCTATTCTGATAATTTTGCACTAGTGGAGTTTGGATCTAAGCCTAAGTCTATTATTGTTTCCATGAAAAATTAGGGTTGTTCCTCTAGCCTGGATTATATATGTTTGAAAATAGGTCATTGATCGGTTTGGAGTAATCTTGAGCAGCTTGAACTTGTTCTTCGATGAAGGATGAAAGCTGAGCAGCCATAGGATATTCACTCCATAATGGGTTGGGCTAGCACAATAGAACAAATCTCCTAATAATTAGAAGGTGGTGTGTATTGTGCAGGAGATTATTGATCTAGATTTAGGAATTGATCTAATTTTTAGGCAAGAAGATCAACTTTATTTATTAGATTCATATCAATCTTAGAACATGGTTCTGGTTGTTTGATCTTATACATTCTTGCCCATTTTTTATGAGAAATTGATCTTTCATAAGAGGATAATGAAGCATGGTTAATCGAATTTTCACTTAGAGTTTCAAACAAGGTATAAGCTTCATCCTCACTTTTGCTCATGAATGCACCTCCGCAAGATGCATCTACCATTTGTTTATATTGGTCACCTAAATCCTCATAGAAAGCTTGAACGATCTGCCACTTAGATAGACCATGGTGTGGGCATTTTCTAAAAATTTCTTAAGTTTTTCTCATGATTCATGAATTTATTTTCCTGGAAGCTGAGCAAATCGAGTGATAGCTTGTCTCATGGTGTTGGTTCGACCTATGGGATAACATTTTTTAAGGAATTCATGTTGCATCTCTATCCATGTTTGGATTGGTCTCCCTATTATGCCAAGCCAATACTTGGCTTTATCTTTTAATGAGAAAGGAAACAAAGTCAGTCTAAGGGCATCATCAGAAAAATTCTAGATTTTTATCGTGGAGCAGATTTCTAGAAATTCATCTAGATGCTTGTAAGGATCTTCATTGATGTTTCCATAGAAGGATGGGAGCATCTGGATTATGGTCGACTTGATTTCATATTGGCTAGCAGGGATATCATGTAATTGTATACAAGTTGATGGGTTATAGATAGAAGAAATAAAGTATTTCTTCATCTACCTAGGTGGTTTTCCAGGATTTCCAGCCATTTAATTATCTTATTTTATATGAATCAGCCATTCAATTTTGGGATTTGGTTTAAATAGGTCAGATAATAGCGATCTCCTACCATGCATTTACTATTACAACCCTAATATATGATATATTTTTTTTTATTACTTTTTATTTTATTTTATTTTATTTTTTTTAATTTTTTTTAGAGAGAAGAAAGAAGAAGAGAAAGAAGATTCTATGAAAGAGTCCTAAATTTAAAGATGATAGAAAAGAATTAATTATATTTATGTTTGATGTTAATTAGTAAATAAGTTAGGCAAACAATCCTAACTAAGGGTTGTCCTAGATCTAGATAGCTCCTAACTGTCAAGATCATCTTCAAGCCCTTCAAGTAGAGAATTAGCTAATCAACTGACTAGATAAGTGTAAGATCAGTGGGAGTCTCCTCGTTGCTTGCCTTAGATACCAATTATCTTGGTCAGGTAAGCTAACGAACTAATTAAATAACCATCTTCTTTCAAAACGTAATCCCTGAACTACTTTCTTTAGGCACTAGTTAAATTGACTAACTCTAATTCGATCCAACTTTTAGGATTTCTTATCTTATTGAGCTCAAGTTTTTAGGGCTTGATAAGATCATGATGTTATTATTAGGATACCATATTTATTAGTTTAATTTTGACTTCTTAAATTAATTAAAAATAGGTAGAAAATAGTGAGTCGGATTGAATCCATAAAGAGAAGGTAGTGTTTTAGTCTTGAAATCTTTAATTTTTATAAAAAAAATTAAACAAAATTGAAGTCAAAGAATAAAATTATAAATAAAATATAAAAATTAAATGATGCAAAAATTAAACTTGGTACTAAGATCTACAAGTAAGATCTTAGCATCTACTTGCAGTAAAATTAAAGAGCAAAAATTAAATTTGCAATAAAGATAAAGAGATAAAATTTAAATAACTAGAAAATAAATTTTATATTAATTAAAATTTAATTTAAAATTTAAATACATGAAATTTAAAAAGAAAGAAAAAAATAAAAATTAAAAGCAAGCTGATCTTGATCTTGGAATGACGTTGGCATTGAGATGGTGTAGAAGATCGCTCTTTCTCTCAGCATCATCTACCTCGAAGCATCCACGAACCCAAGCATGCCTCTAAACTGTACCATCATTTTTCCATGATCGAAGATAATAAATTCTAGAGGCCTGGGAGTCCTTAAATAGGTGTTGGAGGGCTGGATCCTTTGTTTCTAGGCAATGTGAGACTAAAGAGAAGTTTTAATCAAAAAAATTAAAGAAATCTTGGTGAAAATTGACTTAAAACTCTTTCTGGATAAACTCTGTTGAGTTTCCTAAATTTTGATCATCAGATCTGAATCAAATGGTCCCAAAATCTCCAAAAATGGATGTGTAATAGCCTAGATCAAGTCTGAATTAATTCTGGCCATTGGATTGAGCAATTAGGTAGTTCTGGGCCATCAGATCACATCAAAAATCCTACTAAAATTTTTTCCCAATCGGATTGAATATTGGCCGTCTGATCGAAGCATTAGAGCATTTGGAGCTATTAGATCGCATGTTGGAGAGCTTAATCACTATCGGGAGCTTCTAGGGCCATCCAATCAATGTCTGAATTGCACATTGCTGTCGGATCATGCAGGGAGCTGATGGAGAGTTCGAATCAAAATAGAAAAATCTTGACTGTTAGATCTGGACCGCAATCAACCTGGACCATACGATGGTGCCATTACATAGTTGTGAACCATGTAGATCGAGTGTACTACAGACCGCAACCAATCTGCATGCAGCTTGGCCTATGAAATTATCATTTTACCTCTGTATGCTGTAATTAATTTTCTATAAACTCTTTAAGGGTCATGGTCCACCACGTGGCATCCTCTGATTGGATGCCTTTTGTTGAGCTAGCAGTCCATGTCTGGGTTCGTGGACCGACAGGCGGCTTCTATGGCTGAGCCAGCTTGGATGGCCCACTGGCTGAGTTGAGATGCACAGGCTGAGCTGGTTTTGCTAGCTTGGCTGGGCACAACGACTTGGCTGGGTGAGCCAGTTAAGCCAAAATATTTTTTTAATTTTTTTCTTTAAAAATTCATATTGGGTCTGTTTTAACTCCGTTTTGCTCTAAACTTATTTTATTGCAACCAAAAAAATGAGCTCTTTCCATTTATAAATATATTTTATAAAAATAATAAATAAAATATTTAATTTTTAAAAATAAAAATAAATAAATTAATAAATTAATACTTTTAATTATATTTTTATGATAATTATCACACCCTCCAACTTAATCTTTGCTTATCCTCGAGTAAAGAAAGAATTTAGTTTTAGATACTTTTTAAGCTTTTAGAGTTTCAAATTTTTTCATATAATTTTTCAAATGGCCATTGATGTTCAGTAAAGCGTAAGTGAGGTATATCATCGAGATATTAATACTTATCAATATAAAAATTAAATAAAAAATATTAAACTTTTTTAATTTTTTTCTAAATTATCCTATGTTTATCTCTGAATCATCTAAACTTTCATATGGGCAAGTGTATTGTTACTTCCGCCCTTCATTTATTAAAAATTTTTTATTCACATTGTTCATTTTTTTATGCATATATCATTGCTTGCTTAGACAACAGGATCCAATTATTCAATGAGAAACCAATGCATTTTTTTTTAACATTATATTGGTATTTAATATGTTAACCCTTTAAGCTTTCTATTTGATCCATGTAACAGCCTTGGGCCAATGACTTCCAAACTAGTTGGGTTTAGGGCATTAGATATAAAATATCCCTCAAGCTTACTAGCTCGAATCAAATAGGCTATGAGTCAAGACTAGCTTTACAATGAGCTTCTTCATCCTTTCTATCTTTTGATGTGAAACTCAATGCTTGCTTAGGCAAAGAGGTCTAGTTACTCAGTGAGAAGTATTTGAAAACTATTTTATTTTAAGAATAATTTTTTTTAATATGAAGAAATGTATAGTTATCCTACATAAGCCCATAAAAAGTAGACTTTTCTTTGATGCTGGTAGGAAAAATCAAAAGTGCTTAAAGAAAAATTATTTATATTCTAGACTTAACTTTTTATTAAATTTTTTTAATACTTGATCCCTCAATAATCCATAAATTTTCTAATCTGTGCATCAATTTTTTAAAAAAAATGTGCTTAGTTCAACTCGATTCTTAAGCGTAATCGTGTGTCTAAATGCTAAATACTAACTTTTTAAGAACTTTAAAAAAATTTTAAAATTTTTATTATTCTTCTTTCCAACTTAATCAACATTATCCTCAATAGAGAAGAAAAATAAAGGATTTAATAAAGAAAAAATAGAATACACCTAATTCAATATATTTTCATGGTCCAGCATATGCCTTTGAAAATTTGGCTCTCCCTCCTACTTATTCAAAGTATCCTAAAAAAATCAACTAAAAATATAAATTAGATGCAAGAAAATTAAATATTGGATTGCCTTCCAACAAGTATTAAGTTTACCATCTTCAGCCAGACATAAGGCAGCTTAACTATTCGGTATCAAAAATTAGATTGACAAATTTTAATGGTTTTGGATTACCAATCTTAAGAAGATAGTTTGTTATCCCATTATTGATATATTTATTTTTAATTTTAGGAATATAATTTATAACCCCATTCTCAAACCCTTGTTTGTCAAGAATTTCTCCTATTTATTCTTCTAAAATACTCATATATTGAGTTTCTGGGTTAGGAGATAAGTTTGATTCAATGGGTCCTGGGAGGATATTTAAAGATGACTTTAATTATAGAGGTAAATTAATATGATCTTGTATAAACAACTCCATTGATATTTCATTACATGCCTTTTGATTTTTATAAAAAGAATCGGCTTCTAGGGCTGAAGGGAACAGTACTTTAGATTTATAGGTCTCGGATAAATCTTTCTCTCTCTTCTTTTCTTTATCAATCTCATTTAAATTGAAATCAGCATCAGTACTGGTTCTAGGCTTATGTTCTTCTATATGGTTAGTCTCAGTACTAATCTTTTATTCTAAATTTTTATCTTGGCTAGCATCAGTATTAGCTTCTTTCACCTAGTCTTGATATGGTTCCATAAGAATCCTATAATTTTTAAGTTTAGAAATTACTTTAGCATTCTCTAATTATGGATTCTTAGGTGAAATATTAGATTGATAATTAAATCTCGGTGGTTGGTAGACAATAGCTAGATTGTTTATATGAATTTAGCTCAGTAATTGACTTAGCTCTCTTCTTATGTTAGACTCAGCTAATTATCCTATTTGAGCTTCTAGTCTGACGATAGATTGTTGTTAAGTTAGATTGATTATTGTTGGGTTAGAATTAATTATTGCAATTGATTAAATCTATCGTTAGCTAGATTGGTCTCAACAATATGATGGTTGGATAGACTGACTAGGCTGACCTTTATTATAGGCATAATTTTGATATTAGGTCTGAGCCTAAGTCTGTTGGGGTATCCAAGAAAATTTAGGATGCTTCCTCCAATCTTGGTTACATGAATTTGGAAAAGGGTCATTAATCAACTTGGAGTAGCCTTTAGCAGCTTGAACATGTTCTTGGATAAAGGGAGAAAACTGTATAGCCATGGAATATTCACTCACATGATGGGTTGGGCTAGCACAAATAGAATAAATCTTCTGATAATTAGAAGATGGTGTGTATTGTGCAAGAGATTGTTGAACTAAGGTTAGAAGTTGATCTAGTTTTCTAGCAAGAAGGTCTACTTTATTTATCAGATTCAAATCAGTCTTAGAATTAATTTTTGGATCATAGATTTCTGCCGACTTTTGGTAGAAGGATAATGAAGCATGGTTAATTGAGTTTTCACTCAAGATTTCAAATAAGACATAGACTTCATCCTCACTTTTGCTCATAAATGCACTTCCATAAGATGCATCTACCATTTGTCTATATTGGTCTCCTAAACCCTCATAAAAAGTTTGAATAATTTGCCACTTAGACAGACCATGGTGTGGATATTTTCTAATAAGTTTCTTAAGTCTCTCTTATGACTCATGAATTTATTTTCTTAGAAGTTGAGCAAATCCAATGATAGCTCACCTCATGATATTGGTTCGACTTATAGGATAAAATTTCTTAAGAAATTCACTTTACAGTTCAGCCCAAGTTTGGATTGATCTCCCTATTATGCTAAGTCAGTACTTGGCTTCATCTTTTAATAAAAAGGAGAATAAAATTAATCTAAAGGCATCATCAAATAAATTTTGAATTTTTACCATAGAGCAGATTTCTAGAAATTTATCCAGATGCTTGTAAAGATCTTCATTGGTATTTTCATAGAAAGATGGGAGCATCTGGATTATGGTCGGCTTAATCTCATATTGGGTAGCATGGATATGAGGTAACTAGATATAAGTCAATGGATTATAAGTGAAAGGAATAAAATATTCCTTCATCTGCCTAGGTGATTCTCTAAGATTTTCAGCCATTTGATTATCTGGGTTTAATATAGTTCAACCATTCAATTTTATGATTAGGTTTAACTAGGTCAGGTAAAGTGATCTCCTATTGTACATGAACTAGTACAATCCTAAACTTATAGTTCAATTTTTTTTAAATTTTTTATTATTTTATTATTATTATTATTATTTTAATATTTTTTTATTATTTTATTTATTTTATTATTATTATTAATTTATTATTTTTTATTTTAATTTATTTTTATTTTATTTTATTTTATTATTGAAGAGAAAAGAAGAAGAACGAGAGAAGAGTTCTAAAGAAGAGGTCCTAAAGAATCCTAGAGCTAAGAAGAGAGAGAAGAATTAGGTTTAATTAGGTTTGATGTTTTAGTTAGCAATCTGTTAGACAAACAATCCTAACTAAGAGTTGTCCTAGATCTAGACAACTCCTAACTACCAAGATCATCTTCAAGCCCTCCAATTGTAAGATCAGCCACTCAACTAGTCAAGTAAATATAAGATTGGTAGGAGTCCTCCCATTGCTTGTCTTAGATACTAATTATACTTGGCTAGATAAGCTAATGAAATTAATTATAAACCACCTTTCTTCGGGCCTAGTTATCCCTGTACCACTTTCCTTAGACATCAGTCAAACTGACTAATCCTAATCGGGTCCAACTTTAGGATTTCTTATCCTAATGAGCTCAAATTTCTAAGGTCGATGTCTAATTAATTTTAATTAAAAGCTTAGGTCAATGCAGGATGCTAGTTGATTGTTTGTGGGCCAAGGAAGGATAATCAAATCTCTATCTTATCTTGTTTAATGGGTTGTGCTCTTAATTTGGTTTAATATGAATATGCACAAAAAAAAAATTTCAAGCAAGAAGTTCCATGCAATTTAAACTAGATGCATACAACTAATTAAATTTTGAGAAGCTTACCTTGTCTCCAGCGATCATCAATAAAAATAAAAATAAAACTAATATGATGCATGCTCTAAGCAATTAGGATTTCTAATCTTGTCATGAAGCTTTTAATTAGGTTTAAGAGGATATTTTTTTAATTTAATTTAAAAATAAAATAAAATTTGATAAGATTGTGATATTGTCGTTAGGATATCGTATTTATCAGTTTAATTTTGACTTCTTAAATTAATTAAAAATAGATAGAAAGTAGTAAGTCGGATCAAATCTATAGAGAAGATAGTGTTTTAGTTTTGAAATCTTTGATTTTTATAAAAAAATAAAAAAATTTTAAATAGAATTGAAGTCGGAGAATAAAATTATAAATAATAATAAAAATTAAATGATGTAAAAAATTAAACTTGGTACTAAGATCTACTAGTTAGATCTTAGCATCTACTTGTAATAAAATTAAAGAGTAAAAATTAAATTTGCAATAAAGATAAAGAGCATAAAATTTAAATAACTAGAAAATAAATTTTACATTAATTAAAATTTAATTTATAATTTAAATATATAAAATTTAAAATAAAAAAAAATAATTAAAAGCAAGCTGATCTTGATCTTAGATCGACGTTGGCATTGAGATAATGTAGAAGACAGCTCTTCCTCTCGGTACCATCTACCTCGAAGCATCCATGAATCCAAGCATGTCTCTAACCTGTACCATAACCTTCCCATTACTGAAGACAATGAATTCTAGAGGCCTAGAGGTCCTTAAATAGGTATTGGAGAGCTAGATCCTTTGGTTCTTGGCAATGTGGGACTAAAGAGGAGTTTTAATTAGAAAAATTGAAGAAATCTCGGTGAAAATTGACTTAAAACTCTTTCTGGATAAATTCTATTGAGTTTCCTGAATTCTGGCCATTAGATCTGAATCAAATAATTCCAAAATCACTAAAAATGGGTGTGTAATAGCCTAGATCAAGTTGGAATTAATTTTGGCCATTGGATCGAGCAATTAGGTGGTTTTGGGCTATCAGATCGCATAAAAAACCATACTAAAATTCTTTTCCCAGTTAGATTGAATATTGGTTGTTTGATCGAAGCATTGAAGCATCCGGAGCCATTGAATTGCATGTTGGAGAGCTTAATCACCATTGGGAGCTTCCAGGGCTATCCGATCAATGTTTGGAATGCATGCTACCATCGAATCGCATAGGGAGCTGATGGAGAATTCGAATCAGAATGGGAAAAAACCTCGACCATCATATCTGGACAGCAATCAACCTGGACCACACGATGGCACCATTACTATAACTATGAACCATATAGATCGAGTGTACCACAGACTATAACCAATCAGCACATAGCTTGGCCTATAAAATTACCATTTTACCCCTTTACGTTGTGATCAATTTTACATAAACCCTTTAAGGATCTTGGTCCACCACATGGCATCCTCTGATTAGGCACCTTCTACTAAGCTAGCGGTCCACGTCTAAGTTCATGGACCGGCAGGTGGCTTCTATGGCTGAGCCGGCTTGGATGGTGCACCGGCTAAGTTGGAATGTATTGGTTGAGCTGGTTTCAATGGCTTGGCTGGGCACATTATTTTTTTCTTTGAAAATTTATATCGGATCCATTTTAACTCCATTTTGCTCCAAACTTATTTTGTTATGATCAAAAAAATAAATTCTTTTATTGATAAATATATTTTATAAAAATAATGAATAAAAATATTTAATTCTTAAAAATAAAAATAAAAATATTAATAAATTAATACTTTTAATTATGTTTTTATGGTAATTATTAGGGTGATGTCTAATTGATTTTAATTTAAAGGCTCAGATCAATAATAGATGCTGGTTGGTTATTTGAGGGCTAAGAAAGAATGATCAAATCTTCATCTTGCTTTGATTAATGGGTTGTGCCCTTAAATTAATTTAACAGATGAATATGCTTAATCACTTTCAAATAAGAGGTTCTATGCAATTAAATTAGATGCATGCAACTGATTGGACTTAAGAGAAAAGAGAAATAAATAAAAACTAGAGCAAAATTTTAATCTTGGATCAGCATCGACATGGAGATGGCATAGAAGACTAGCTCTTCCTCTCAGCACCGTCTGCCTTGAAGCAACCTTCAACCAAAAGCCTAGCTTCCACCCTATACTATGGCTTCACCTTGATGGGATGCTTGAACTTTGGAGTCTTAAGGTCTTTAAATAGTTGCTGGAGGGCTGAAACTTCTTCTATCAGACAGTACGGGACTAAAAGCAGTGTATTGATCCATGTTTGTTGAAAAAATTCAAGTGAGAATTGCTAGATCAGAGGTTCTACAAATTCTAGCCATCAGATAGGAATCCGGTGCTTCAAAAATTATCAAAAATCGATGTGTAATAGCCCAGATCAAGTCAGAATAAATCTTGGTGGTCCGATCACACATGATGGAGGTTTTTTGGCCATTAGATCGAAGTCTGGGCACTTTAATCACCATCGAGGGCATCGTCAATCATTGGATCATAATCAGGAGCTTCCAGGACCATTGGATGGTGCAACAGGGCTAAAGGAGCTTTGAATCAAAGCAGGAAAATGCATAGGCCATCGGATCTAGATCGAAATAGAGTTGAACTACACGATGGTGCTTTTACTATTCCCGTGGACAACGTAGACCGTCTGCGCCGTCACCAATCACCACTTTCCTTTGCCCACTGAAATGACCATAATAACCCTGTGAACCCCATAAAAATTCCATGGACCCTTTAAGGGACCACACCTTCCATGCTGGAATCGATCCATGGTGGATCGTGTTATTTCTTAACGTCGGTGTGATGACAGGGAAGGAGGGGGGATGGGCTGCTAGGCTGCTGGAAGCAGGCTGGCTTCTCAGGCTAGGCTGACCTAACAGGTGCATCGACTGGCTATTTTTGGTGGCTTGGTTGAGTGTGCTGACTAAGCCAGATGCACCGACTAAGCCGATTCTCTTTTTTAATTTTTATTTTTTTTATTATTTTTTTAAAAATCTTCATATAGGATCCGTTTTAGATCGGATTTGCTCTAAATTTATTTTATTTTGATCAAAAAAATGAGATTTTTTTATTGGTAATAATATTTTCTACATAATATGAATAAAAATATTAATTCTTAAAAATAAAATAAAATAAATTAATAATTTAATGCTTTTATTAATAAATTTATGATACTTATTAGTAGAAGAAATAAAATTAATCTAATTAATTTTTAGAGGTATTGATTATATCAATAAACCATACACTAAGGATCGAATATGATATATATATGCAATTAAAATTTGATAACTAAGCACCAGCAGTAAAACTATTTTACTACTCTACGTGTTCAAAACATGATATCTATACGGGTAACTGAACACTATAATTTGTATGCCACCTAGGAGGTCCTCCCATTATGATGCAGTCATACAACTCATTTGGCTCCATTGATCATCCACACAAGGCTCTGCTCTCGATCGGCTCCTTCTGAGTGCTAGCTCGATGCCGGAAGCTTTGATAGCTAATTTTGATCGAACAGCTTTGACCTTCTCCCACGGGCCCTTCGGATGCTCTGGATCACCAATAGAGACAGAAGAGAGACAAAGGAGGCTCTCCAAAAATTCTCATGGGCTTACGACTCTCATAGCTTACAGAATTAATCCTTCCCGAGCCCTAGGTTGAAATCCTAGGGTAGCACACTTAAAAAACCCTACGCCACACTATCTCTCTAGATTCTTTTTACTCAGATTTTTTTTGAATTCTCACATAGAGCGAAGGCTCATGCATGGAAGGCTTCTCACTTCAGAAGTTGTGCATGTCCCAGAGAGATATGAATTTAAATGTGCGCCTACAGCGTTGAGAATGCATGGGAGAGATAAGGGTTAAGGTAGTTCTTCATTCAAATTTGAATCCCATTCAAGTTTGAATGTCCAACCACCAAAGTTTATCCATAGGGGCATGAGAAAGGAGTGCGTGCACCCTCTCTTGCATGAAGAATGTTTAATGAGAAACTTTTTTCTCATAGAAAATATGGCACACGTAGACTAGTCAAACTAGTCTAAAAAAATCTTATCCAATTGAACCAACACAAACCAATTTGGCTAGGCCTAATTAGACCAGATTAAATCTAACTTATTTAAACTTAATTAGATTCAATTATATCCTAATTAAATTAAAAAATAATTAAGCCTAATTTTTTATCAAATTAGGGACTAAAGTTCCTCGATGATTAGGTCATCTTATAACCTAATCGGATCAAATCCAACTAAATCCAATTCAATTGGACTTGATCCAAAAATCATTACTCAATCAAATTAAGTTAATTATTAATTAAATTACTAATTAAATATCTCATAAATATAAAGTTCAAATCTAGTGGATATCCGGGCAATAGAGTCCCATCGATATAAAACTCTTGATCGAAGTCTCCAACTAGTGGGATGAAGCTGTGCAGTGCAGGATTTCAAGCTCTACTTTCAAAAAATTTTTAAAAATTAATTAAATATAGTAAAAAATAAATTTAATCTAATTAATTTAGAACTACTAATCATATCAAAAAATTCTACACTAAGGATCTAAATATGATATACATTTTTTAAATTTGAAAACTATATATTAGCAGTAAAACTATTTTACTACTATAGCTACATGTTTAGAAAATGATAGCTGTACAGGTAGCCAAACTCCATAATTCATTCACCATTGGAGAGGTCCACTCATCATGATATAGCCATACAATATGTCTAGCCTCTATGGATCATCCACACGAGGTCCTGATCTTGATCAGCTCCTCCCAAGTGCTAGCTCGACGTCGGATGCCTTCGACAACTAATCTCGATCGAACTCCTTCGATCTTCATCTACAGACACTTTGGATGCTTTGGATCACTAGTACACATAGAATAGAGGTAGACAAGGCTCTCCATAAAATCTCGTGGGCTTATGACACTCGTAGCTCATGAAATGGATTCCCGAACCCCAGGTCGAAACCTTAAGGCTATTCTCTCATCCTGAAACCTTGCACTCTCTGTATTTTTCTTCTCTCAGGGAATTTGTATTTGAATCCATGGATAAGAAAAGGCTCACACATGGAAGGCTTCTCAGATTGGGATGTGCACATGCCCTAGAAGAGTTCTCCTTTTATTTTTGCATAAGACCGAGTCCACTTTACGTGGGAAAGATAAGATAAGGTGGTTTTTCATTTGAACTTGAATCCCATTCAAATTTAGATGACCAACCACCTATCCTTATCAATATGGGTCATGAGAAAGGAGGGTGTGTGCCCTCTCTTGCATGGAGAAAATTCATGAGAACTTTTTTCTTGTAGAAAAGAGTGGGCACAAGAATGAGTGGAAGGATAAGGATGAGTTGTTATCCATTCAAATTCAAACTTTTGTTTGAATTTATATGTAATAACTCAAAAGAAATACAATAGGTTATGGAGAAATCAAGTGGGCACCCTCTTTTGTGCATAGAGAAACTTCACGAGAAATTTTTTCTTGTGGAAAAATATGGGTGTAGGTTAAAGGGTGAGGTGGCGGGTAGACCATATTAAACCTTATCCAATTAAACCTATTCCAATTGAACCTTATCCAATTGAACCTATTCCAATCCCAATCAGCTAAGCCCAATTAGACCATATTAAATCTAACTAATTTAGGCTTAATTAGGCATAACTAAATTCTAATAAAATCAAGACTTGATCAAGCCTAACCCCCAATCAAATTAAGGATCAAACCTCCTCGATGATTAGGTTATCTCATAACCTAATCGGGTCAAATCCAACTGAATCCAATTTAATTGAACTTGATCCAAAAATTATTACTCAATCAAATTGAGTTAATTAGTGATCAAATCACTAATTAAATCTCTCATAAATAAATAATCTAAATCCAATGGATGTCTAGGCAATAGAGTTCCATCAAAATAAAATTCTTGATCGAAGAGTCCCTAACCAGTGGGACTCTTGATCCTGGCATTCCAAACAAGTAGAACTCATGATCATAGAGTCTTAGACCAATAGGACTCTTGATCATAGAGTTTCAGACAAGCAGGACTTAGAGTCCCAATACAGGACTCTTGGTCGAAAAGTTCCAGTCTAATGGAACTCTTGACCATAGAGTCCCAGTTCAATGAGACTTTACACCAGCTATCAGATTAGGTAGGTTCCTCTAATATGTGTGACCCTGTAGGTTTGAACCTAAGCTAGTAGCATAACAATCAATTTTTGTATCAATCAAAGTGACCATCTAGTAATGATATCCGATGTCTGGATAGGTCGAATAGTCGCAATCGTAATATTCAAAACCTACGTAAATATGGTTACCGTATAATTCATCTCTTTGACCTTTACGTATAGGATGACTCAGAGTTAAACTACCAACTCTGAAAAATACGTCCAAATCATGCCTTAATGCAATCAGTCTTGTGACTCCTTACTAGGACTACCCTGGCCAAGATTTTATTAAATTGAAATATAATTGAACACAGTTTTTAAACTAGAGTGATTAATCCCATCTTGATTCACATACCGACTCCTCAAGTACTTGACTGTGTCCAAAAATCTTTCATCACTAAATTAAAAATTCAAGTAGTCTGGCCTAAAGCATAGTGAGTTGCTTGGAAGTCATCATGGTGATCTCAGATCAGAGGGATACTTATACCCATATTCCATCGGAGCAAATCTTGATGGTAGAAAAGCTTCAGAGTTGATCATGTTTAGTGTAGATGTACCCTTATATCTCACCTGCATGCCATACCAATGTCTCCACACTCCTTGGTTAAGAGGACAACCAATCTATAAGGTACACAATGACCTATACTCAATAAATATTTTCATCCTTGGTAATAACATATCATTTAATTATGAACAAATTTAAAGACAAAATGATAAATCCATCTTTGTCGATTCTAAACAGTCCTAAGAACTTCACCACTATACAGGAGTTTATAGATTATGATGAAAATGCCAAAATAACTCTTATTCAATTATAATTCATATACAAGTACAAACATGTAGCTCAACCATCAATAGACTGATGATTGACTTTAGGATGCTAATCCCAACAATCTCCTACTTGGACTAAAGTCAATTGATGCAGTATCTAATACCCATCTTTGACTTGAAGTCGTCGAACTCCTTTACCATAATGGCTTTAGTAAATGGGTCAATCAGATTCTTCTTTTCATCGATCTTCTGAAGGTCAACATCATCTCAATCCACGATCTTTCAGACAAGATGATAGCGGTATAGAATATGCTTCGTCCACTGATGTGCATTCAATTTCTTCGCCTGAGCTATAGCTCTAGAGCTATTGTAGTAGAACAAAACTAGACCATTAAGGAAGGATGCCACTCTGAGCTCAGTGATAAACTTTCTCAGCCACACCACTTCTTTGGCAGCATCTGATGCAGTGACATACTCCACCTCACAAACTGAATCAATCACAGTATCCTACTTGAAACTCTTCCAACAAATAGCTCAACCATTAAGGTTAAACACATCCCCAGACACACTTTTGTTGTCATCATGATTAGACTGAAAACTGGAGCCTATAAACTCTTAAGTTTGACTCATTATGAACGAGCTACTAGTCTTTAGTATTTCTTAAATACTTTAGGATGATTTTAATAATCTTCCAATGGTTCTCCTCTGGATCAGATTGGTATCTACTCACTACCCCTAGTGAGTATACCATATCTAGTCTCGTACATGTCATGGCGTATATGATAGAATCTACTATGGAAGCATATGAAATTCTACTCATATGCTCTCTCTCTCTTTTGAGTTCTTATCGGACAATCCCTCTTCGAGAGAAAAATTTTATGGCCTATCGATAGATAGCCTTTCTTGGAATTCTTCATGCTGAACTACTTCAGCACAATATCAATATGTACGTGGACTAAGATAACCCAAGTAATCTCTTAGATCTATCTTTATATATCTTCATCCTTAGGATATAGAAAGCTTCTTCCAGATCCTTCATGAAGAACTGTGACGACAGTCAAATCTTTATTTCCTATAATGCAGGGATATCATTCTCAATTAAGAGAATGCTATCCACATATAACATAAAAAATACAATCGTTGGATCATTAGCCCACTTGTATATGCATGACTCTTTTCTACTCTTAATGAAGCCATATGACTTGATCGTCCTATCAAAATATATGTTCCAACTCTGAGAAGCCTACTTTAGTCCATGAATGGATCTTTAAAGCCTACACACCTGAGATTCATGTATGAATGTGAACCCTTTAGGTTATATCATATACACCTCTTCATCCAGCTCTTCATTCAAAAAAGTTATCTTCACATCCATCTGCCAGATTTCATTATCTAGATGGACAATTATCGTAAGCATAATCCATATGGACTTGAGCATTGCCACAAGAAAAAATGCCTCATCTCTATACCATAATGTTGATGATATCCCTTGACAACCTGATAGGCTTTATAGGTCTCCACCTTCCTATCTGTACCTCTTTTTCTCTTGAAGATCCACTTACACCCTATAGGTTTTACCCCCTTAGGTGGATCAACCAATGTCAATATGTCGTTGACCTTCATGGATTTTATTATGGATTTCATGGCCTAAAGCCATTTCTCAGAGTCGGATCTCTATATTTCATCCATGTAGGTAATCGGGTCCTCATCACTCTCATCAAGTTCGATAGAATTATCATCTCAAACCAAGAAATCATAGTATTTATCTGATTGATGTATGATAGGAATGCGATGTTGTCCTTAAGACACTGTGTTTATTAGTTTAATCCAACTTCTTAAAATAATTAAAAATTTATAGATAACAGTGAGTTGGGTCAAATCCATAGGAAAGGTAGTATTTTTAGATTTGAAATCTTTGATTTTACAAAAAAAAAAAATAGTTTTGGGATCAAAAGTAAAGTTGAAAAATAAAAAAATAAAAATTAAAAGGTGCGGAAATTTAAACTTAGTACTAAGATCTACTAGTTAGATCTTAGCATCTAAATACAATAAAATAAAAGGTAATAATTAAAATATAAAAGTTAAATTGCAATAAAAATAAAGAGCATGAAATTAAAGAGCATAAAAATAAATATTGCATTAAAAAGTTTATAATTTAAATACATAAAAGAAAATAAAATAGACTGATCTCTGATCTTAGATCGGCATTGATGGAAAGATGATGTAGAAGCCTAGCTATTTTTTTCGACATCCATTGCTTTGAAGTAGCCATTGACTCATAGCCTGGCTTCACCCTATACCAAAGCTTCACCTTGATCAGAAATGTTGATTTCTGGAGGTCTGGGGTCCTTTTTATAGAGCTAGGAGGGCTGAAGAGTTTTTTTCTGGGTAATGTGGGAGTAAGAAGCTCTTTGATCATCAAAATATAGAGAAATCTGAGTAAAAATTGGATTAAAAGGAGTTTTGGATGAATTCTGTTGCTCTAGATGAAATCTAGCCATCAATAGAGATCCAACGGTCCAAAAATCATCAAAATTGGATGTGTATCAGCCTAAATCAGGTTGGATTAAATTTTGATTGTCCGATCGCACGTTGATAGAGAAAATTTGGCTGCTGATCATGCATCGGGAGTCCTGATCACGATTGGGAGTATTCTGGACCATTGGATCTTCATCAGTTGGTTTTTTGGCCATCGAATCATGTCAGATCGTTGATAGAATTTGAATCAAACCTAGAAATAACCACCGCCATCTGATCTTGACCGCAACCAACCACAGCCATCCGATCGCACAATTACTGTTTCCATGGACCGCATGGATCGACTGCACCGCACACCACAACCAATCAGTGCCTCCTATTGCCAAGTAAATAGTCTAAAATACCCTGTGAGCCACGATGGCTTTCTGTGGACCCTTTAAGGGTCTAGGTCCGCCACGTGTCGTGCTGTGATTCACCGATTTCTATTGAGTTGGCGGTCCATGCCTGGATCATGGACTGGCTTATGGCTTCTATGGCTGAGTCGACTTTGACAACTTGGCTTGGCTTGGTGGCTTGGCTTACGGAGCCGACTGAGCCATTTTCTTTTTTTATTTAATTTTTATTTATTTTATTTCTTTAGAAATTTATATCTTCTTTGTTTTAGCTCCATTTTGCTTCAAAATTATTTCGTTATGATCAAAAAAATGAGCTCTTTCCATTTGTTATAAAATTTTATTTTTTAATTTTTATTATTTTTTAATTAATTTTTTAATTAATAAAAATATGAATTTCTTAAAAATTTTATATAAGTTGATCATAAATTTTAAAAAATTAATATAAATTAATTAATAAATTAATACTTTTATTGATAAATTTATGGTACTTATCACATCCCCCAACTTAAGCTTTGCTCATCCTCGAGAAAGAATTTAGTTTTAAATATCTTTTAACTTTAGAGTTTCAAATTTTACCTAAGCAGTTTTCAAAATGGTCATTGATATTCGGTAGAACTTAAATGAGACATATCATTGGGGTATTAATACTTATCAATAAAAAAATTAAGTAAAGAACATTAAATTTTTCTGAACTTTTTCTAAATTATCCCACCTTTATTTTTGATTTGTCTAAACTTTCATATAGACAAGTGTATTGCTTCTTCCGCCCTTCATTTATTGATTTTTATTTTTACATTGCCCACTTTTTGATAAGAATATCATTGCTTACTTAGGCAACAAAATTTGATTACTTGGTGGAAAACCAATATATATATATATATATATATATATATATATATATATATAACATTGTACCGCTATTGAGTGTCTTAACCCCTTATGCTTTCTATTTGATCCATGTAGCAAGTCTTGGACCAATCACTCCCAAACCAGTTGACTTTATGCCACTAGGTATAGAATATCCCTCGGGCTTACTAGCTTGAATCAAATAGGTTATGAGTTAAGACTAGCTTTACAACGAGCTTCTTTGCCCTTTCCACCTTTCGATGTGAAACTCAATACTTACTTAGGTAAAGAGGCCCGGTTACTCAGTGAGAAGTACTTAGAAACTATTTTATTAAAATAAAAATTTTATATGAAGAAACGTATAGTTACCCTACATAAGCCTATAAAAAGTACATTTTTCTTTGATGCTAATAGAAATAATTAGAAATGCTCCAAGAAAAAACTTTTTATGTTCTAGACTTAACTCTTTATTGAATTTTTTTAATACTTGATTCCTCAATATCTCATAGATTCTCTGATCTGTGTATCAATTTTTTTTAAAAAATGCTTAGTTTGATTCAATTCTTAAGCATAATCAGGTGTTTAAATACTAAATACTAACTTTTTTTAGGACTTAAAATTTTTAAAAAAAAAAAATTTTCCTCCAACTTAATCGACATTGTCCTCAATGGAGAAGAAAAAATAAAGGGTATAATAAAGAATATGAAAGAATACACCTAACTCAGTATATTTTTGGTCTAGCATATGCCTTTAAAAATTTAAGCTCTCCCTCCAGCTTATTCAAATTATCCTAAAAAAAATCAACTAAAAAGATAAGTTAAACTCAAGAAAACTAAATATTGGGTTGCCTCCCAACAAGCGCTAAGTTTACCATCTTCAGCTAAACACAATGCAATTTACTATCTTATGTCAAATACTAGACTGATAAATTTCAATGGTTTTGGATTGCCAATCTTAGAAAGTTGATTTATAATTTCATTATTGATATACTCATTGTTAATTTTAGGGACATAATTTGTGATTCCATTCTCAGACCCATGTTTATTAAGAATTTCTCCTATTTGTTCTTCTAAAATACTCATGAATTGAGTTTTTGTTTTAGGAGTTAAGTTTGATTCAATGGATGCTGGAATGGTGACTAAAGGCAGTTTTAATTCTGGAGGTAAATTAATATGATCTTGTTTAAATAACTCCATTACCTCTTGATTAGGATTTAGGTCTGATGTAATAATTACAGGCAAGGTTTCCTGTGAACCTAAATACTCAAGGAGGGGTTTCAACTCTACTTTGGGTGCCTCTTCTTTTGATAACTCAGGTGATGGTTTAGTCATTTCTATGAATGGTTCAGTGGGAGGCTCAACAGACTCAGCACTCAAGTCTTCTCTAGTATCAGGTGTATTTATCTTATTATCCACTTATTTTCCTGATCTCAAGGAATGAATAGCATTAACTTGATTAACCTGGTTTCCTTAGGATGGTCTATCATTTTGATTTCTTGGGTTGGGCTTAGGTTGGCTAGGTTGCCTACCTCATTCACGTTCACTTATGGTAGATGCCAGCTGACCAATTTCTAAGTGGGCTATGGCCTGAGAATTTGAATTCAGAATTTGGCCTATGGTTTGTATGAAATTGCTTAAGATGGCATTGGTGTCAGCATTAGATTTGGCTAGGGTTTGCAGGCTTTTCTCTAAAGAACTAAGTTTCTTTTCATTAATATTAAAGCCTGGTGGTGGCAAGGTGTTTATCATAGGATTAGGCCTTGGGTTCTGCCGATTGAAACTTGGACCGCCTACATTTGGATTTTATGACCATGAAAAATTTGGATGATTCCTCCAATCTGGATTGTAAGTGGGTGCATGGGGATTGTTCAACATTCTCTAATATGTGGCATCATTCATTTGTGCACATCCATTATCTAATTGGTTCATTGGGAGGGGACATTCCTCAAAGACATGGTTTGGTGCATTGGACCCATTGCACATGGGTGCAGATACTTGGTTCACACTGGCTGGTCTTTGAAGTTTTAAAGCCTCTAGCCTACATGTCAACGTTGCAATTTTGGCTTCTGTAGCTAGGGAGGTTTGGTAAATTCCACCTTTTGAAGGTGTGGGTTTTCCTGGTTCCCTTGTTGTTTTCCATTGTAAACTTTTCACGGCTAGATCTTCTAAAAATTGCCAGGCTTCATTTGGTTCTTTGTACATAAATTGTCCCTGGCACATAGACTCTAGCATTATTCGAGAATTTGACTCTAACCCTTCATAAATTATTTGGCATAGCCTCCAAGTTTCTATTCCATGGTGAGGGCATTGGGTCAAGAGGTTATTGAATCGGTCGAAGTATTTTCAAAATGATTCACTAGCTAGTTGATAGAATTGGTTTATTTCATTTCTAATTCTAGCTATTTTATGATGAGGAAAATATTTTTTTAAGAATATTCTCACAAAGCCCTCTCAGGTCATGATAGATTGATTTGAAAGACTATAAAGCCACTTTTTGGCATTATCCTTAAGGGCAAAATTGATTAATCTCAGTTTGATTTCGTCCTCTGATAATTGTTGTAGTTTCATGATTGCACAAATCTCTTCAAATTTCCTAATGAATATATATGCATCCTCTATTCCCGTGAATTTTGGAAGCATGTTAATGATTTGAGGTTTAATTTCAAAGTTATTTGCTGTGGATTGGGGCAATCTGATACAAGAGGGTTGGACGAAACTAACTGGATAACATAAATCCTTAAGGATATGAGGCTGAGATTGATTTGCTAAATCCATTAAGGTTGTATGATCTAAAACAGGAACTAAATCCATTTTGACTAGTCGACCTGAAATCCTTCTCCACATAGGTGTTGGAGAATTCACTATATTCTCAATATCCTTAATTTTTTTATTTTATATTTTTTTTAAACTCTCTTTTTTGTTTTAAGTCCTAAGTTAATTCATCCTTTTCATACCCTAGGACAACCATGCAACATAACTTCTCGTTATGCTAGGGCAACCTTATGTCAGGGCAATAGAGATTGAAAATACCTAAAGTAAAAATTTTTATTTTCAAACAAGTTTAAAATAAATTAGTCTTAAGCTAAGATCAGCCTAGACCTAGACAGCTCCTAACTATTCCAAGTCAGCCTTCGAGCACTCCAAGTGTAGGATCAGCCAATCAACTGGCTAGGTAAGTGTAAGATCGGTGAGAGTCCCCCCGTTGCTTGCCTTAGATACTAATTATGCTTGGCCAGGTAAGTGAATGGAACCAATTAAATAACCACCTTCCTTCGGGCCCACTCATCCCTGAACCACTTTTCTAGACACCAATCAAATTGACTAACCCTAACCTGGTTCAACTCTTAGTGTTCCTTATCCTATTGACCTCGAGCTCTTAGGGCTGATGTCTAATTGATTTTAAAAATAAAGGTTTAGGTCAATGCAGAATGCTGGTTGGTTGTTTGTAGGCCAAGGAAAGGTGATCAAATTCTCATCTTATCTTATTTAATTAGGTTGTGCCCTTAATTTGGTTTAATATAAATATGCACAAAAAAATTTCAATCAAAGGATTCTATGCAATTTAAATTAGATGCATGCAACTAATTGAATTCTGAAAGACTTACCTTGCCTCCAGCAATCACCAAAAAAATAAAAATAAAACTAATATGATGCATGCTCTAAGCAGTTAGGATTTTTAATCTTATTATGAGATTTTTAATTAGATTTAAATAAATATTTTTTTAAAATTAATTTAAAAATAAAATAAATAAATAAATAAAGTAAAATGAAAAGAGAACTAAGGTTAGGATTGATCTCACCAAGCAAAACTCCTGGTTCTTTTTATTCTTTAATCTCTTTTTCTATAAAATAATAAAAAAAATTAGCAAGCAATATTTATAAGAAAATAAAAATTTTATTTATAATTTATTTATAAAGAAATCAAAGAGATCAAAAATTTAATGTCCGTGCCTTTCCTGGCAACGACACCAAAAATTTGATAGGAATGCAATGTTGTCGTTAAGACACCATTTTTATCAGTTTAATTCAACTTCTTAAAATAATTAAAAATTTAAAGATAGCCATGAGTCGAATCAAATTCATAAGGAAGGTAGTATTTTTAGATTTGAAATCTTTGATTTTACAAAAGAAAAAGAAAAAAAAAGAGTTTTGGGATCAAAAGTGAAGTCAAAAAATAAAAAAATAAAAATTAAAAGGTGCAGAAATTTAAACTTGATACTAAGATCTACTAGTTAGATCTTCACATCTAATTACAATAAAATAAAAGATAATAATTAAAATATAAAAATTAAATTGCAACAAAAATAAAGAGCATGAAATTAAAGAGCATAAAAACAAATACTGTATTAAAAAGTTCATAATTTAAATACATAAAAGAAAATAAAATAGGCTGATCTCTGATCTTGGATCGGTATTCATGGAAAGATGATGTAGAAGCCTAGCTCTTCTTCTCAGTACCCATTACTTTGAAGTAGCCATTGACCCATAGCCTGGCTTTATCCTGTACCAAAGCTTCACCTTGACTGGAGATGTTGATTTCTGGAGAACTAGGGTCCTTTTTATAGAGCTAGGAGGGTTGGATAGTTTTCTTCTGGGCAATGTGGGACTAAGAAGCTCTTTGATCATCAAAATATGAAAAAATTTGAGTAAAAATTGAATTAAAAAGAGTCCTAGATGAATTCTACTACTCTGGATGAAATCTGGCCGCCAATAGGAATCCAATGGTCCAAAAATCATCAAAATCGAATGTGTATCAGTCCAAATCAGGTCGGATTAAATTTTGGCCATCCGATCGCATATTGATGGAGGAAATCTGGCCACTGATTATGCATTGAAAGTCTCGATCACCATCGGGAGCATTCTGGACCATTGAATCTTCATCAGTTGGTTTTTTGGCCATCGGATCGTGCTAGATCGCTGATAGAATTTGAATCAAACCCAAAAATAACCACTGTCATTCGATCTTAACCGTAATCAACTGCAGTCATTTGATCACATAATTACTATTCCCATGGACCGCATGGACCAACTGCACCACACACCACAATCAATCAATGCCTCCTATTGCCGAGTGAAAAGTCCAAAATACCCTGTGAGCCACAATGGATTTCTGTGAACCCTTTAAGGGTCTAGGTCCGCCATGTATCATGCTGTGATTCATCAATTTCTACAGAGCTGATAGTCCACGCCTGGATCATGGACTGACTGAGTCAACTTTGACGGCTTGGCTTGGCTTGCGGAGCCGGTTGAGCCATTTTCTTTTTTATTTAATTTTTATTTCTTTAGAAATTCATATCCTCTTCGTTTTAGCTTCATTTTGCTTCAAACTTATTTCGTTATGATCAAAAAAATGAGCTCTTTCCATTGATTATAAAATTTTATTTTTTAATTTTATTATTTTTAATTAATTTTTTAATTATTAAAAATATGAATTTCTTAAAAAATTTATATAAATTTTAGTTGATGAATTTATGGTACTTATCAATGTGGTACTCTACCAGACCATCTTAAGATTGCAGGTTAATCGGGCTCTGGGTTTGATCTAATCAAATTTAGTTCAGGTTCAGCTATTTATGTCAGTTTTTTCACCTATTGAACTTCCTCCAATTTGACCTTAGAGGTATTAGTTCCTTCTCTAAGAAACTTCTTTTCCAAAAAAATTACCTTAAGGTTGACAAACACTTTTTGCTCATCAGCTAGGTAGAAGTAATACCCTTTGGTCTCTCTTGGGTATCCTATAAAATTATACTTATGAGACCTAGGTCCATGCATGTCCGTTACTAAATATTTGACATAAGCCAAATACCCCCAAATCCTAAGGTGCGAGAGTACTAGCTTACTCCCTATCCATATCTCATATGGTATTTTAAAAACAGACTTACTTAAAATCCTATTTAGAATGTAACAAGCCGACTCATGCACATATCCCCATAAGAAGATCAGCAGACTGGTAAACCCCATCATGGATTGAACCATGTCCAACAGGATTTGATTCCTCCTTTTAGATATATCATTATGCTGTGGTATTCCAGAAGGAGTCCATTAGAAGAGAATTTCATTCTCTCTTAGATATGTTTGAAACTCATTGGAAAGGTACTCACCCCCTCAATTAGATCGAATAGTTTTAATACTCTTTCCAGTTTATTTTTCTACCTCATTACAAAATAGTTTGAATATTTCAAATGACTTCGATTTATGCTTCATTAAATAGACGTACCCATACCTCGATAAATCATCCATGAAGGTTATGAAGTAAAAATTGTTAGATGTGTGCCCTAGAAGCGAGATTGGCTGACACTTATAATACATTTCTAGGGTTAGTTTTATAATTTTGATTATAAATTAATAAAAAGATTATTTTTTCTATCATAGTATATATTTAAAGTGTCTATGATACATCCTTGAGTTAATGGTAATGATAATTCGTATTTTCAAGAGTTGAAAATTTAAGACATGAATTTTTAAAATTTACTCATAAACTGCTCCTGACCATAGGATCATCATGAGGATGGTGATCATGATCGCTTTCTTAGGATAGATGTATGGAGGTCTGAAGTAAGAGTATAGGTACTTGCTAGAGAATGAGGGCACTGAGTGTGACCACCTCGAACAGTCATAAGGGAGTCTACCTTCTCGTCCATGACTGGTTCGATGCTGTAGTGGTGTGTCTGATTCTTTGATCTAAGGTGCATCGACTATTCACCTTGAGGATGTTATAATTTAACTATACTACAACTCGATCTACTAGCCATTTGAAACCCTAAGGTGTATGTTGGCTATAGCATGTTCATTATAGAAATTAGATTGTACCAATAAGGGATCTATCTACCTCGATAGATGAGGAGTATGAAGGGAAATCTTGATTTCCCAGATCATGTTCGTTCAGATCTGATCGGATCAAGAGATATATTTTAATTTTTTTTTCTTTGATCTAAATTAGATCTAGGATGTTTTAGATCTGATTCTTATTATTCTAATAATAAAAATAAAATCTAGATAAATTAAATCAAATTTAATTTATCTTGATGTAGGGTAATCCTATTATCCGTTGATGATCCTGTAAGCAGTGGAAGGTTCTGGATCTAGCCACGCAAGTGTCTAGCCTCTATCGGTATCCACTCAGGCTAGATTTGGAGATCCTCTTTTTCTCTATCATGTCACCAAAAATCAGATTTGAATTTAATTTGGAGGATCTTCAAAATAGCTTTCGAAGATCAGTAGTTGTCCTTTGTAACAGCGCAGCCTTCTAGCTTTCTGTCATCTTTATCTCGCCTGGATTGCACCAATTGGATCCCAAACCACTTTGGGCATGGAGAGGAGAGGGAGAAGATGGACTTGGCATGGAGGAGGAGGAGAGAGCTAGCCTTGGGGCATGGGAGTTTTCATTTCCTTTTGAGTTGGGCGCAGGGTCTTATTTATAGACTATGCATGATCCAACTCCTCTTCTTCCCAACCAATCACAACTCTTTGTGAAATCAGATCTAAATCTGATTGGTGGGAATAGAGTCCCTTGGATTCATCCTTAGATGGCGCCTAAGATCAGTCAAAGTTGGTTCTTAGGAGGAGTCTAATCGGAATCCAAAAAGGAGATGGAGTCCCTATCCAACAGGGACTCCTGGGCGCCTCCAGCTTGGGTGCATGCCACCCTTGGCGTGTGCCCTCCTCCTTGCCAGGTTCTGATAGGGGGACAAGCCCCCACCAGCTCTCCAATAGGTGCATGACACGTGGACAAAAGTCAAAGTATCAATGGTCAACATTTGACCAGTCAAAGGTCAACTTTTGACCAAAGTCAAAGGACGAGAAATGGCAGGTGACCAAAAATGGCAGGTATTGTCTTACAAAATAAGACAACCCTTTTCTGACCTGGACAGGCTCCAGTCAGACCAAGTGAAGGCCTCTGATCGAGCACAAACTCCTTTGGCTCAGTCAGGACAACTATTTATGATAGTAAAAGAAGAACGTTAGGTTCAATCGAGTGCTAGCACGATTTTCTTGAACCTAATTGAATCTCATTCAGATCAATTGAACTAGATCAGTTCAATTGATGATCACCAGATTCAAACCCTTGTTTGTGTGACCCAGTTAGGTTCAGTTCTGTATGGTAATGGGATATGTCATGATCTCTATCATCGACATCATCGAAACTCCTTTCGATGGATCAGAACTCTTCTGATTCGAACAGCTAGAATGATCGATCATCTAAATCATTCTAATTGCTCCCAAAATCCACCAGTGACACCTAGCAGTATATGGTGGCAACCCATCAGAGCTGAATGCGAACCTCTTGGTGCAGCTACCTGTGTGATTAAGTTCTTCTATCTTGAGCCCCGATCAGATTAGGGTTAAGGTGAACTCGTCAAACCCTAGTTTCTGTCATATGATGTAATCATTCGATTCAAGTCCGATGTGAAAACCTAAATAGAAACTCTTTCTATTATTTCACTCTGCCATGGCCATGGGCTTCTGGACTTGATTCTCATGATCATCATAGGGCTGCTCCTCTACCACCGAGGTAGATAGATTCCATCTTGATGCAATCCAGTTCCTACAATGAACATGCTATAGCCAACATACACCTCAGGGTTCCATATGGCTAGGAGATCCGAGTTATGGTGTAGTCAAACTATAACACCCTCAAGGTGAACTGTCCGATGCACCTCAGGTCAAAGAACCAGACACACTACTGCAGCATCGAGTCAGTCATTGACGAGAAGGTAGACTTCCTAATGACTACTCGAGGTGGTCACGCTCAGTGCCCTCATTCTCTAATGAGTACCTGTACTCTCGCTCCGGTGTCTCCACACCATAGACTCAAGACTCATCTACTAAAGAGAAGCGATTGTACACCAACCTTTCGGATCAATCACCATCCTCGTGATGATCCTATGGTCGGGAGCATTTTATGAGTTAATAATGATTATTCATGTCTTAAATTTTCAACTCTTGAAAATATGAATTATCATTACCATTAACTCAAAGGATGTATCACAGACACTAAATACACATATGTGATAGAAAATAACCCATTTTATTGATTATAGTCAAAATTATAATTTTGCCCCTAGAAGTGTATTACAAGTGTCAGCCAATTCTGGCTTCTAGGGCACATATATCTAACAATCTCCCACTTGTCCTAAAGCCAATTGGCTACAAGTCTAAGTCCCATCTTCTCAAGGTGGGCTTCGAATTTTCTGTTGGCCCAACGGCTTTGTAAGTGGGTCTGCCACATTGTCTGTGGAGTTGACTCTCTTGACCTCGACATAACCCTTCTCGAGGTAATCGTGGATGAGGTGGTATCGCCGCTCAATGTGCTTGGATTTCTGGTGAGACCTCGGCTCCTTAGCAAGGGCTATGGCGCCATTGTTGTCGCAGTATAGAGGAATGGCATCTGATGGCATTACTCCAATTTCTAGCAGCAAACTTCTTGTACCAGAATGCTTCCTTTGCAGCCTCTGATGCAGCGATATATTCTGCTTCCATGGTGGAATCTGCTATCACGGTTTGCTTGGAACTCTTCCAGCTGACAGCACCACCATTGCACACAAACAGACTCCCAGATGTCGACTTTCGATCATCTATATCGGACATGAAATCCGAGTCTGTGTATCCCTGGACTTGGAGTTCTCCATTACCAAAGACCAACATCATATCCTTAGTTCTTCTCAAGTACTTAAGGATACATTTCACAGAAGTCCAGTGTTCTTCACCTGGATTTGACTGATATCTGCTTGTGACACTCACAGCATGGGCTATATCAGGTCGTGTACATAGCATGGCATACATGAGGCTCCCTATTGCAGAAGCATAAGGGATCTTGCTCATGCGTTCTATTTCCTCAGGTGTGCTAGGGCACATCTTCTTGGAAAGATGAATACCATGTCTGAAGGGTATTAATCCCCTCTTAGAGTTTTCCATACTAAACCTCTTTAGTACTTCCTCTATGTACATCTTCTGTGAAAGTCCTAGCATCCTATTCGGTCTATCCCTATAGACCTTAATTCCTAGAATAAAGGATGCTTCACCTAGGTCTTTCATGGAGAATTCCTTGGACAACCATATCTTGACTGATGTCAACATGGGAATATCATTCCCAATAAGGAGGATGTCATCCACGTACAATACGAGGAAGACAACAGCGCTCCCACTGACCCTTTTTGAAAACACATGGTTCCTCTTCATTTTTGATGAAACCAAACTTTTTGATCACATCATTGAAACGAGTGTTCCAGCTCCGAGATGCTTGCTTAAGTCCATATATGGACCTTTGCAGCTTGCAAACCTTGTGATCAGTATCACTGGATGTGAAACCTAGCGGCTGTTCCATATAGATATCTTCCTCAAGATATCCATTTAAGAATGCCGTTTTCACGTCCATTTGCCATATTTCATAATCGAAATAGGCTGCAACGGCAAGCAATGTGCGGATGGATTTTAGCATAGCCACTGGGGAAAAGGTATCCTGATAGTCAATGCCTTCGCATTGACTATAACCTTTTGCCACTAGTCTAGCCTTGAATGTCTCCACATTTCCCATCTGCACCAATCTTTCTCTTGAAGATCCATTTACACCCAATAGGTACTATACCTTCTGGTGGATCTACCAAGGTCCAGACTTGGTTTGAGTGCATCGAGTCAATTTCTGACTGCATTGCCTCTAGCCATTTCTCGGAGTCGATATCTGATATCGCCTCGTTGTAGGTTTTGGGATCATCACCATGAGCACCATTACCTACGAGGAACATTTTCCTCTACTTCCTCTGAAATAATACCTAAGTATCTTTCAGGGGGATGGAAAACTCTTTTCCGATCTACGAGGTGGAGGAGGTAGTGTTCTTATTGGCTCAACCTGATTTGGTTCCAATTGGTCCTTAGCTCGTTGTACTTGTGAGACTTTCTCATCAAGCTTAATCTGCTTTCCAATGCCGCTATCTTGAATAAACTATTTTTCAAGAAAGATGGCATGTCGACTCACAATCACATTGTGGTCTTCTGGAATGTAGAAATAGTATCCTAATGACTCTTTAGGATATCCTATGAATCGAGCTCTGAAGGACCTAAACTCTAACTTGTCCGCTTGTTGTCTTTTGACATGAGCCGGACAACCCCAAATTCTGAGATGACTCAGACTTGGTTTCTTACCGTGCCATATCTCATACGGTGTGGTAGGAACGGTTTTAGAGGGAACCCTATTCAGTAGATAAATTGAAGTTAACAATGAGTGTCCCCAAAGAAAATCAGGGAGGTCTGTGAAGCTCATCATGGATCGAACCATATCCAATAGAGTCCGATTTCTCCATTCTGAAACCCCGTTGAGTTGAGGTGTTCCTGGTGGAGTCCATTGAGAGACTATGCCATTTTTCCTTAAGATAGTCTAGGAATTTTCCGGCTAAGGTATTCACCTCCTCGATCTGATCGAAGAACCTTAATGGGTTTTCCAGTTTGTTTTTCTACTTCATGTCTGAATTCTTTGAACTTTTCAAAAGCTTCAGACTTGTGTCTCATAAGATACACATACCCATACCTAGACAGATCATCGGTAAAGGTAATGAAGTAGACAAAATTGCCTCTAGCCGGCACATCAAATGGGCCGCACACATCAGTATGTACTAGTGCAAGGAGATCTGTGGCCCTCTTCCCCATGTCCTAACAAAAGGGAGTTTAGTCATTTTGCCTTGAAGACAAGATTCACAAGTTGGATATGACTCGAAAAGTCAATGGACTCAATAGCCCATTTTTCTCCAATTTGTTGATCCTATCTTCTGCTATATGACCTAATCTCAGGTGCCATAGATATCTGTCATTTGGACTATCCCTAGGTCGTTTGGCATTCACGTTTTGCTCGATAGTTAGAACATAGGTACATCAATATGTAGCTGATAAAGACCATTAATAAGGAAACCATTTGCAATTTTATTTCTTTCATAAAGAATGTTACAATGGTCCTTAAAGAAGGTAATCACATAGCCTTCTTAGTGCTAAGCATGAAACAGAAATCAAATTCCTGCTAGCTGCAGGCACATAATAACAGTCTTTCAAAACTAAGTCTAAACCAGATGGTAATCGAAGAGGGTATGTTCCCACGGCTACTGCAGCAACTCTTGCTCCATTACCGATGCGTAGGATCATGTCTCCATCCCTCAGCCTCCTGCTATCCTCAAGACCCTGCATGGAAGTGCACAGATGAGCACTAGAACCAGAGTCAAGCACCCAACTGGATGCAGAAGAAACCGTAAGGTTAGACTCAATAACGAGCATACCTCCAGAAGGACCTTCCTTCTTGTTCTTCAGGGTGGCCAGGTAAGTAGGGCAGTTCCGCTTCCAATGGCCGTCGCTGTTGCAATGGAAACACTTTCCTTTGACAGCGGCCTTTTTCTTCGGCTCTGCCTTCTTCTTCTTTGTTCCTTCCACCTTCTTGCTTTTTCACAGACTTCTTTTTCTTTCCATAAGACTTTCTTTTGGAAGAAGTCCGTTCCATAGCAAGAACTGAGCCTTTAGAACCTTTCATAGAAAGCTCAGCGGTGACCAGCATATTCATTAATTCGGCCAAGGAATTTTGAAGTTTATGCATGTGGTAATTCATGATGAATTGCCCATATGCATCAGTCAAGGATTGCAGAATAATATCGTTCTGCAGATCCAAGTCTAACTTCACACCGAGCTTCTCAAGCTCTTCCATGTCCTTGATCATCATCAGACAGTGATCTTGGACTGACTGCCCATCACGCATCTTAGCCTTAAAAAGTCATTTCGTGACTTGATACTTGGCTGCGCGACTCTGTTCACCAAACATCTCCTGCAGGTGAGCCAACATTTGGCGAGCAGTCCCGATATCTTCATGTTGGCGCTGGAGCTCATCAGACATCGAGCCCAACATGTAATATCTGGCCTTATTATCTTCGTCTATCCATTTTTTCAGAGATGCTCTCTGTTCAGTGGATGGACGGGCTGGTAAGGTGGGAGGGTCCTGGTCCAATACATGGGTTAACTTCTCAGAATCCAAAATGATTTTATAGTTCCTGAGCCAATCTTTATAATTGGGTCCGGTCAGTCTATGTGTGTCCAGGATACGTGCTAATGGGTTGGACGCAGACATTTTTCTATAGAGAGTCAAAGATTCTAGTTAGATACTGTAATTATGACTTGACCAATTTATTTAAGAATTTTATTTTTAAATAAATTAGCTCCCACTATTTTCTCGGATCCCTACACTCCCTCTGTAGAGATGCAAAAATCTCCATGATTAATGATTTCTAGTGGGTGGTGCGGTCTCACCAACTGACTCATCACCTCACCTAACAGTTATTGGTGATGGGTTAGCCAATGAGTGAACAACTCTTGTTCAATGATTCTCTAATCATGGTGCACCCAAACTTGATCTCTAATTCATGAATCTCACCGTATCCGAAATATTGATCCACTCCTTAGTTAAGTCAGACCCACCATTTGCATAGACTGGATTCCTAATTGAGTCTCTCACCGTATCCAAATATTGAGCCCAACTCATCCTCCAGCCCATAGCATCCAATGCCTAATAGACATGGTTGCATCTTTTCGGTGCAACTGAGCCACTGTATCCAGCTGAGAACAATCAACCCCAGAAAGGGCCCGCACATCTACAATGGTGGAAGACCTCAGACTTAATCTTTTCTTAGGGAGAATTGATTCAGGTCTCATTAAACTAGACTTGTCATAGTCATAACAATTATGACTAACCTAGTGGCATGGGTTAGCTCGGATTATTGACCACCTCAGATCAGAACTGTGTCAACAGATATGGCCAGGTAAGTGAGACCGGTGGAAGGGAATATGCCATTAACTCGTACAAGAATGCATTCAGGTCGAGTAGCTTCCAATTAAAAATCAGTCGGTCGTATGTGCCAAACTTACCTTAGACACCAAATTGTTGAGTCAGAACCAATTGGGTTAGCCTACAATCCAGACTCTAACCTCTGAGCCTAATTAGGTCTTGCTTGATCGTGACTCGATCTTGACCCAGACTTAATCCTATTAGGCTGGTCAATTTAAGCATTGTTGATCCCATCTAACCAACTCTTGATTCGGTTTGATCAACCGCTTAGACCTAATTGAGCTACCCAAGCCCGAACCCAGTATTATGAATATGTCTTAGATCTAAAATTCTCAATTTTAGACCTAATTAATATTCCATAATCTTAATTCTTAATTAAGTAGGGTTCATAAACAAAATATGCACAATAAATCCTAGGATTTCAGGATCTAGGGTTTTGCAGAAAGTAAGTTTTGGGTTTCTGATTAAGGACGAACATGCAGCACCCCTACACATCATAAGAACACCCCATCGGAATGGAAGGAGAGGGCCTTTAAACCCTTCTTCGTTCTTATGACCGGACGGCCAAGAGGAACGCCTTAATCAGGAACATGCAATACTACAAAACAGTTTTAGATCTATATCATATATCTCATATACAAATTAGATCTAATCATGGCATATTTTGCATACATCTCATGTATCGAATCATGCATATTTTCAGATCTAAATTATCTCATAATAATCTAAAAAATTAGATTTAAATTGATCTTATCAAAATAAACTCTAATCTAGATAACTATGTAGAACTATTCTACAACTAGTCTAGACATGCATCAATCATATCTCATATGATGTTTAAAATTAAATAATTTTTATTTACTATTTTTTAGATATTATTATAATAATTATAATATTAGAAAATAGTAAATAAATAGATCTAAAATATAATTTAATCAAATTAAATTATAAACATGCAAGACTATTCTATAGAACTATTCTATTTTAGAACTAGTCATGCATATTTTCTAATCTTAGATCTAAATTATTTAATTTTAATTTTTTTAATTTCATATCTGATCACATCTCATATGACATCTAAAATTACTTATTTTTTGATTAAAATAAATTTAAAATTAGATCTAAACACTTTAGAACCTTGGCTCTGATACACGTTGAAGGAAAATTCTGATTTCCCAGATCAGGTTCATTCAGATTTGATCGGATCAAGAGATATATTTTAAAATTTTTTCTCTTTGATCCAAATCAAATATAGAATGTTTCAAATCTAGTTTTTATTATTCTAATAATAAAAATAAAATCTAGATAAATTAAATTAAATTTAATTTATCTTGATGTAGGATAATCCTATTAATAATTGATGATCCTATAAGCAGTGGAAGGTTCTGGATCTAGCCACGTAAGTACCTAGCCTCTACCGATATCTACTTGGGTTGGATCTGGAGATCCTCTTCTTCTCTATCACGTCTCCAAAAATCAGATCTGAAACTGATTTGGAGGATCTTCAAAATAGCTTTCGAAGATCAGCAGTTGTCCTTTGCAGCAGCGCAGCCTTCTAGCTTTCTATCTTCTTTATCTTGCCTGGATCACACCAACTGGATCCCAAACCACTTTGGGCATGGAGAGGAGAGGGAGAAGATGGACTTGGCATGGAGGAGGAGGAGAGAGGCAGCCTTGGGGCATGGGAATTTTCATTTTTTTTTGAGTTGGGTGCAGGGTCTTATTTATAGACTATGCATGATCCAACTCCTCTTCTTCCCAACCAATCACAACTCTTTGTGAAATTAAATCTAAATCTGATTGGTGGGAATAGAATCCCTTGGATTCATCCTTAGATGGTGCCTAAGACTAGTCAAAGTTGGTTCTTAGGAGTCTAATCAAAATCCAAAAAGGAGATGGAGTCCCTGTCCAACAGGGACTCCTGGGCGCCTCAAGGGTGGCGTGTGCCCTCCTCCTTGCCAGGTTCTAATAGAGGGACAAACCCCCACCAGCTCTCTAATAGGCGTGTGACATGTGGGTAGAAGTCAAAGTGTCAATGGTCAATATTTGACCAGTCAAAGGTTAACTTTCGACCAAAGTCAAAGGACGAGAAATGGCAGGTGACCAAAAATAGTAGGTATTGTCTTACAAAATAAGACAACCCTTTTCTGATCTGGACAAGCTCCAGTCAGACCAAGTGAAGGCCTATGATTGAGCATAAACTTCTTTGGCTCAATCAGGACAACTATTTATGATAGTAAAAGAAGAACGTTAGGTTCAATCGAGTGCTAGCACGATTTTCTTAAACCTAATTGAATCTTATTCAGATCAATTGAACTGGATTAGTTCAATTGATGATCACCAGATTTAAATCCTTGTTTGTGTGACCCAGTTAGGTTCAGTTCTATATGGT
>QRFJ01003981.1:56289-76870 GCA_006176705.1 Cocos nucifera
AATGGGATATGTCATGATCTCTATATCGATACATCATCGAAACTCCTTTCGAGGATCAAGAACTCTTCCTGATTCGAAATACGCTAGAATGATCGATCATCTAAATCATTCCTAATTGCTCCCAAAATCCACCAGTGACACCTAGCAGTATATGGTGGCAATCCAATCAGAGCTGAATTGAACCTCTTGGTGCGCTACCTTGTGATAAGTTCTTCTATCTTGAGCCCGATCAGATTAGGGTTTAAGGTGAACTCATCAAACCCTAGTCTCTGTCATATGATGTAATCATTCGATTCAAGTCCAATGTGAAAACTAAATAGAAACTCTTTCTATTATTTCACTCTACTATGCCATGGTGCTTTTCAGGACTTGATCTTATGATCATCATAGGGCTACTCCTTCTACCAACCGAGGTAGATAGATTCCATCTTGATGCAATCCAGTTCCTACCTACAATGAACATGTATAGCCAACATACACCTTCAGGTTTCGAATGGCTAGGAGACGAGTAATGGTGTAGTAACTATAACGACCCTCAGGTAAACTACATGCACCTCAGTCAAAGAACCAGAACACCACTGCACATCGAGTCAATCATTGACTAGAAGGTAGACTTCCCTAATGACTACTCAAGATGGTCATCGCTCAGTGCCCTCGTTCTTCTAACGAGTAACCCTGTATACTTCGCTCCGGTGTCTCCAACATCCAAGACTCAGACTCATCTACTAAAGAGAAGCGTTGTAATTACCATACCTCAGATCCAATCACCATTCCTAAGCACATCCCTGTGATGATCTATGGTCGAGGCACATTTTATATGAGTTAATAATGATTATTCATGTCTTAAATTTTCAACTCTGAAAAATATGAAATTATCATTACCATTAACTCAAAGGATGTATCACAGACACTAATACACATATGTGTGAAGAAAATAACCCATTTTATTGATTATAGTCAAAATTATAATTTTGCCCCTAGAAGTGTATTACAAGTGTCAGCCAATTCTAGCTTCTTCTAGGGGACATATATCTACGATCGCTTCTCTTTAGTAGATGAGTCTTGAGTCTACGGTGTGGAGACACCGGAGCGAGAGTACAGGTACTCGTTAGAGAACGAGGGCACTGAGCGTGACCACCTCGAGTAGTCATTAGGAAGTCTACCTTCTCGTCAATGACTGACTCGATGCTGCAGTAGTGTGTCTGGTTCTTTGACCTGAGATGCATCGGCAGTTCACCTTGAGGGTGTTATAGTTTGACTACACCATTACTCGGTCTCCTAGCCATATGGAACCCTGAGGTGTATGTTGGCTATAGCATGTTCATTGTAGGAACTGGATTGCATCAAGATGGGATCTATCTACCTCGGTGGTAGAGGAGCAGCCCTATGATAATCATGAGAATCAAGTCCTGAAGCCCATGGCCATGGCAGAGTGAAATAATAGAAAGAGTTTCTATTTAGATTTTCACATTGGACTCGAATCGAATGATTATATCATATGACAGAGACTAGGGTTTGACGAGTTTACCTTAACCCTAATCTGATCGGGGCTCAAGATAGAAGAACTTAATCACACAGGTAGCTGCACCAAGAGGTTCGCATTCAGCTCTGATGGGTTGCCACCATATACTGCTAGGTGTCACTGGTGGATTTTGGGAGCAATTAGAATGATTTAGATGATCGATCATTCTAGCTGTTCGAATCAGAAGAGTTCTGATCCATCGAAAGGAGTTTCGATGATGTCTATGATAGAGATCATGACATATCCCATTACCATACAGAACTGAACCTAACTGGGTCACACAAACAAGGGTTTGAATCTGGTGATCATCAATTGAACTGATCTAGTTCAATTGATCTGAATGAGATTCAATTAGGTTCAAGGAAATCGTGCTAGCACTCGATTGAACCTAACGTTCTTCTTTTACTATCATAAATAAGTTGTCCTGACTGAGCCAAAGGAGTTTGTGCTCAATCAGAGGCCTTCATATGGTCTGACTGGAGGTTGTCCAAGTTCAGAAAGGTTGTCTTATTTTGTAAGACATTACCTGCCATTTTTGGTCACCTGCCATTTCTTGTTCTTTGACTTTGGTCAAAAGTCTACCTTTGACTGGTCAAATGTTGACCATTGACCACTTTGACTTTTGACCACATGTCATGCACCTATTGGAGAGCTGGTGGGGGCCTGTCCCCCTGCCAGAACCTGGCAAGGAGAAGGGCGCACGCCAAGGGTGGCGTGAGCCCAAGTTGGAGGCGCCTAGGAGTCCTTGTTGGACAAGGACTCCACCTCCCTTTTGGATTCCAATCAGAGTTCTACTAAGAATCCAGTTTGACTGGTCTTAGGCGCCCTCTAAGGAGGAATCCAGGGGTCTCTATTCCAACCAATCAGATTTAGATCTGATTTCACAAAGGGTTGTGATTGGTTGAGAGGAAGAGGAGTTGGATCACGCTTAGTCTATAAATAAGACCCTGCGCCCAACTCAGATTAAGAATGCAATTAGAATAGAGATTTCCCACGCCCCAAGGCTGCCTCTCCCCTCTTCCTCCATGCCTAAACTTCTCCTCCTTCTCCTCTCCACGTCCAAAAGAGTTTTGGACTTAGGTTGGTGCATTCCAGATCAAAAGAAAGGCGATCAAAAGCAAGAAGGCTGCACTGCTGCAAAAGGACGACTGCTGATCTTCAAAAGGAGTTTTGAAGATCCTCCAGATCAGATCCAGATCTGATTTTTGGAGGTGTGATAGAGAAGAAGAGGATCTCCAGATCCAACCCGAGTGGATACCGGTAGAGGCCAGGCGCTTGCGTGGCTAAGATCCAGAACCTTCCGCTGCAATCAGGATCATCTACAGGGTAATAGGATTACCCAAATCAGGTAAATTAAATTTGATTTAATTTATCTTATTTTATTTTATTTATTAAAATAATAAGAATCAGATCTGAAACATATCAAGATCTGATTGGAGATCAAGAGAAAAATTTTTGAAATATATCTCTTGATCTGATCAGATCTGGACGAACCTGGACCGGGAAATCAGGATTTCCCTTCAACTGGTATCAGAGCCATGGTTCTAAATTGTTTAGATCTGATTTTAATTTTATTTTAATTAGAAAATAAAGTGATTTCAGATGTCACATGAGATGTGATCAGATCTGAAATCAGAAAAATTAAAATTAAATGATTTGGATCTAAGATTACATGAAGATATGCATGACTAGTTCTAGAATAGAATAGTTCTATAGAATAGTTTTGCATGTCTTTGATTTAATCTGATTAAATCATATTTTAGATCTTCTTATTTACTATTTTTCTGATATTATAAGTGTTATAATAACATCTGATAAACAGCAAATAAAAATTATTTAATTTTAAATATCATATGAGATATGATTGATGCATGTCTAGACTAGTTGTAGAATAGTTCTACATAATTGTCTAGATTAGAATTTATTTTGATTAGATCAATTTAAATCTAATTTTTTAGATTATTATGAGATAATTTAGATCTGAAAACATGCATGATTTGATACATGAGATGTATGCAAAATATGCCTTGATTAGATCTAAATTTGTATATGAGATATATGATATAGATCTATAACTGTTTTGTAGTATTTACATGTTCCTGATTAAGGCGTTCCTCTTGGCCGTCCGGTCATAAGAACGAAGAAGGGTTTAAAGGCCCTCTCTTCCCATTCGATGGGGTGTTCTTATGACGTGTAGGGGTGCTGCGTGTTCGTCCTTAATCAGAAACCCAAAACTTACTTTCTGCAAAACCCTAGATCCTGAAACCCTAGGATTTATTGTGCATATTTTGTTTATGAACCCAACTTAATTAAGAATTAAGTTTATGGAATATTAATTAGGTCTAAAATTGAGAATTTCAGATCTAAGACATATTCATAATACTGGGTTCGGGCTTGGGTAGCTCAATTAGGTCTAAGCGGTTGATCAAACCGAATCAAGAGTTGGTTAGATGGGATCAACAATGCTTAAATTGACCAGCCTAATAGGATTAAGTCTGGGTCAAGATCGAGTCACGATCAAGCAAGACCTAATTAGGCTCAGAGGTTAGAGTCTGGATTGTAGGCTAACCCAATTGGTTCTGACTCAACAATTTGGTGTCTAAGGTAAGTTTGGCACAGACGACCGACTGGTTTTTAATTGGAAGCTACTCGACCTGAATGCGTTCTTGTGCGAGTTAACGGCATATTCCTTCCACCGGTCTCACTTACCTGGCCATATCTGTTGACACAGTTCTGATCTGAGGTGGTCAATAATCCGAGCTAACCCATGCCACTAGGTTAGTCATAATTGTTATGACTAAGCCAAGTCTAGTTTAATGAGACCTGAATCAATTCTCCCTAAGAAAAGATTAAGTCCTGAGGTCTTCCACCATTGTAGACGTGCGGGCCCTTCCCGGGGTTGATTGTTCTCGGCTGGATACAGTGGCTCAGTTGCACCGGGAAGACGCAACCATGTCTATTAGGCATTGGATGCTATGGGCTGGAGGATGAGTTGGGCTCAATATTTCGGATACGGTGAGAGACCTCAATTAGGAACCCAGTCTATGCAAATGGTGGGTCTGACTTAACTAAGGAGTGGATCAATATTCCGGATACGGTGAGATTCATGAATTAGAGACCAAGTTTGGGTGCACCATGATTAGAGAATCATTGAACAAGAGTTGTTCACTCATTGGCTAACCCATCACCAATAACTGTTAGGTGAGGTGATGAGTCAGTTGGTGAGACCGCACCACCCACTAGAAATCATCAATCGCGGAGATTTTCGCATCTCTACAGAGGGAGTGTAGGGATCCGAGAAAATAGTGGGAGCTAATTTGTTTAAAAATAAAATCCCTAAACAAATTGGTCAAGTCAAAATTACAGTATCTAACTAGAATCTTTGACTCTCTACAGGAAAATGTCTGCGTCCAACCCACTGGCACGTATCCTAGACACACATAGACTGACTGGACCCAATTATAAAGATTGGCTCAGGAACTACAAAATTGTTTTGGGTTCAGAGAAGTTAACACATGTTTTGGACCAGGACCCTCCCACCTTACCAGCTCGTCCATCCACTGAACAGAGAGCGTCTCTGGAAAAATGGATTGACGAAGACAATAAGGCCAGATACTACATGTTGGGCTCGATGTCTGATGAGCTCCAGCGCCAACATGAAGATATCGGGACTGCTCGCCAAATGTTGGCTCACCTGCAGGAGATGTTTGGTGAACAGAGTCGCGCAGCCAAATATCAAGTCACGAAATGACTTTTTAAGGCTAAGATGCGTGATGGGCAGTCAGTCCAAGATCACTGTCTGACAATGATCAAGGACATGGAAGAGCTTGAGAAGCTCGGTGTGAAGTTGGACTTGGATCTGCAGAACGATATTATTCTGCAATCCTTGACTGATGCATATGGGCAATTCATCATGAATTACCACATGCATAAACTTCAAAATTCCTTGGCCGAGTTGATGAATATGCTGGTTACCGCTGAGCTTTCTATGAAAGGTTCTAAAGGCTCAGTTCTTGCTATGGAACGGACTTCTTCCAAAAGAAAGTCTTATGGAAAGAAAAAGAAGTCTGTGAAAAAGCAAAAGGTGGAAGGATCAAAGAAGAAGAAGGCAGAACCGAAGAAGAAGGTCGATGGCAAAGGAAAGTGTTTCCATTGCAACAGCGACGGCCATTGGAAGCGGAACTGCCCTACTTACCTGGCCACCCTAAAGAACAAGAAGGAAGGTCCTTCTGGAGGTATGCTCGTTATTGAGTCTAACCTTACGGTTTCTTCTGCATCCAGTTGGGTGCTTGACTCTGGTTCTAGTGCTCATCTGTGCACTTCTATGCAGGGTCTTGAGGATAGCAGGAGGCTGAGGGATGGAGACATGATCCTACGCGTCGGTAATGGAGCAAGAGTTGCTGCAGTAGCCGTGGGAACATACCCTCTTCGATTACCATCTGGTTTAGACTTAGTTTTAAAAGACTGTTATTATGTGCCTGCAGCTAGCAGGAATTTGATTTCTGTTTCATGCTTAGCACAAGAAGGTTATGTGATCACCTTCTTTAAGGACCATTGTAACATTCTTTATGAAAGAAATAAAATTGCAAATGGTTTCCTTGTTAATGGTCTTTATCAGTTGCATATTGATGTACCTGTTTTAACTATCGAGCAAAACGTGAATGCCAAACGACCTAGGGATAGTCCAAACGACAGATATCTATGGCACCTGAGATTAGGTCATATAGCAGAAGATAGGATTAACAAATTGGAGAAAAATGGGCTATTGAGTCCATTGACTTTTGAGTCATATCCAACTTGTGAATCTTGTCTTCAAGGCAAAATGACTAAACTCCCTTTTGTTGGACATGGGGAGAGGGCCACAGATCTCCTTGCCCTAGTACATACTGATGTGTGCGGCCCATTTGATGTGCCGGCTAGAGGCAATTTTGTCTACTTCATTACCTTTACCGATGATCTGTCTAGGTATGGGTATGTGTATCTTATGAGACATAAGTCTGAAGCCTTTTGAAAAGTTCAAAGAATTCAGACATGAAGTAGAAAAACAAACTGGAAAACCCATTAAGGTTCTTCGATCAGATCGAGGAGGTGAATACCTTAGCCGGGAATTCCTAGACTATCTTAAGGAAAATGGCATAGTCTCTCAATGGACTCCACCAGGAACACCTCAACTCAACGGGGTTTCAGAACGGAGAAATCGGACTCTATTGGATATGGTTCGATCCATGATGAGCTTCACAGACCTCCCTGATTTTCTTTGGGGACATTCATTATTAACTTCAATCTATTTACTGAATAGGGTTCCCTCTAAAACCGTTCCTACCACACCGTATGAGATATGGCACGGTAAGAAACCAAGTCTGAGTCATCTCAGAATTTGGGGTTGTCCGGCTTATGTCAAAAGACAACAAGCGGACAAGTTAGAGTTTAGGTCCTTTAGAGCTCGATTCATAGGATATCCTAAAGAGTCATTAGGATACTATTTCTACATTCCAGAAGACCACAATGTGATTGTGAGTCGACATGCCATATTTCTTGAAAAATAGTTTATTCAAGATAGTGGCATTGGAAAGCAGATTAAGCTTGATGAGAAAGTCTCACAAGCAGAAACGAGCTAAGGACCAAGTGGAACCAAATCAGGTTGAGCCAATAAGAACACTACCTCCTCCACCTCGTAGATCGGAAAGAGTTTCCCGTCCCCCTGAAAGATACTTAGGTATTATTTCAGAGGACGTAGAGGAAATGTTCCTCATAGGTAATGGTGCTCATGGTGATGATCCCAAAACCTACAACGAGGCGATATCAGATATCGACTCCGAGAAATGGCTTGAGGCAATGAAGTCAGAGATTCGACTCGATGCACTCAAACCAAGTCTGGACCTTGGTAGATCCACCAGAAGGTATAGTACCTATTGGGTGTAAATGGATCTTCAAGAGAAAGATTGGTGCAGATGGGAATGTGGAGACATTCAAGGCTAGACTGGTGGCAAAAGGTTATAGTCAACGTGAAGGCATTGACTATCAGGATACCTTTTCCCCGGTAGCTATGCTAAAATCCATCCGCACATTGCTTGCTGTTGCAGCCTATTTCGATTATGAAATATGGCAAATGGACGTGAAAACGGCATTCCTAAATGGATATCTTGAGGAAGATATCTATATGGAACAGCCGCTAGGTTTCACATCCAGTGATACTGATCACAAGGTTTGCAAGCTGCAAAGGTCCATATATGGACTTAAGCAAGCATCTCGGAGCTGGAACACTCGTTTCAATGATGTGATCAAAAAGTTTGGTTTCATCAAAAATGAAGAGGAACCATGTGTTTTCAAAAGGGTCAGTGGGAGCGCTGTTGTCTTCCTCGTATTGTACGTGGATGACATCCTCCTTATTGGGAATGATATTCCCATGTTGACATCAGTCAAGATGTGGTTGTCCAAGGAATTCTCCATGAAAGACCTAGGTGAAGCATCCTTTATTCTAGGAATTAAGGTCTATAGGGATAGACCGAATAGGATGCTAGGACTTTCACAGAAGATGTACATAGAGGAAGTACTAAAGAGGTTTAGTATGGAAAACTCTAAGAGGGGATTAATACCCTTCAGACATGGTATTCATCTTTCCAAGAAGATGTGCCCCAGCACACCTGAGGAAATAGAACGCATGAGCAAGATCCCTTATGCTTCTGCAATAGGGAGCCTCATGTATGCCATGCTATGTACACGACCTGATATAGCCCATGCTGTGAGTGTCACAAGCAGATATCAGTCAAATCCAGGTGAAGAACACTGGACTTCTGTGAAATGTATCCTTAAGTACTTGAGAAGAACTAAGGATATGATGTTGGTCTTTGGTAATGGAGAACTCCAAGTTCAGGGATACACAGACTCGGACTTCATGTCCGATATAGATGATCGAAAGTCGACATCTGGCAGACTGTTTGTGCTGGAAGAGTTCCATAGCAAACGGTGATACCATCTCATCCGCGATTACCTTGAGAAAGGTTACGTTGAGGTCAAGAGAGTCAACTCCGCAGATAATGTGGCAGACCCACTTACAAAGCCGTTGGGCCAGCAGAAGATCGAAGCCCACCTTGAGAAGATGGGACTTAGACTTGTAGCCAATTGGCTTTAGGACAAGTGGGAGATTGTTAGATATATGTGCCCTAGAAGCCAGAATTGGCTGACACTTGTAATACACTTCTAGGGGCAAAATTATAATTTTGACTATAATTAATAAAATGGGTTATTTTCTATCACACATGTGTATTTAGTGTCTGTGATACATCCTTTGAGTTAATGGTAATGATAATTCATATTTTCAAGAGTTGAAAATTTAAGACATGAATAATCATTATTAACTCATAAACAGCTCCCGACCATAGGATCATCACGAGGATGGTGATTGATCCGGAAGGTTGGTGTACGATCGCTTCTCTTTAGTAGATGAGTCTTGAGTCTACGGTGTGGAGACACCGGAGCGAGAGTACAGGTACTCGTTAGAGAACGAGGGCACTGAGCGTGACCACCTCGAGTAGTCATTAGGAAGTCTACCTTCTCGTCAATGACTGACTCGATGCTGCAGTAGTGTGTCTGGTTCTTTGACCTGAGATGCATCGGCAGTTCACCTTGAGGGTGTTATAGTTTGACTACACCATTACTCGGTCTCCTAGCCATATGGAACCCTGAGGTGTATGTTGGCTATAGCATGTTCATTGTAGGAACTGGATTGCATCAAGATGGGATCTATCTACCTCGGTGGTAGAGGAGCAGCCCTATGATAATCATGAGAATCAAGTCCTGAAGCCCATGGCCATGGCAGAGTGAAATAATAGAAAGAGTTTCTATTTAGATTTTCACATTGGACTCGAATCGAATGATTACATCATATGACAGAGACTAGGGTTTGACGAGTTTACCTTAACCCTAATCTGATCGGGGCTCAAGATAGAAGAACTTAATCACACAGGTAGCTGCACCAAGAGGTTCGCATTCAGCTCTGATGGGTTGCCACCATATACTGCTAGGTGTCACTGGTGGATTTTGGGAGCAATTAGAATGATTTAGATGATCGATCATTCTAGCTGTTCGAATCAGAAGAGTTCTGATCCATCGAAAGGAGTTTCGATGATGTCTATGATAGAGATCATGACATATCCCATTACCATACAGAACTGAACCTAACTGGGTCACACAAACAAGGGTTTGAATCTGGTGATCATCAATTGAACTGATCTAGTTCAATTGATCTGAATGAGATTCAATTAGGTTCAAGGAAATCGTGCTAGCACTCGATTGAACCTAACGTTCTTCTTTTACTATCATAAATAAGTTGTCCTGACTGAGCCAAAGGAGTTTGTGCTCAATCAGAGGCCTTCATATGGTCTAACTGGAGGTTGTCCAAGTTAGAGAAGGTTGTCTTATTTTATAAGACATTACCTGCCATTTTTGGTCACCTGCCATTTTTTGTTCTTTGACTTTGGTCAAAAGTTGACCTTTGACTGGTCAAATGTTGACCATAGACACTTTGACTTTTGTCCACATGTCATGCACCTATTGGAGAACTGGTGGGGGCCTGTCCCCCTGCCAGAACCTGGCAAGGAGGAGGGCGCACGCCTAGAACCCTAGGCGTGCGCCCAAGTTGGAGGCGCCTTGGAGTCCTTGTTGGACAAGGACTCCACCTCCCTTTTGGATTCCAATCAGAGTTCTACTAAGAATCCAGTTTGACTGGTCTTAGGCGCCCTCTAAGGAGGAATCCAGGGGTCTCTATTCCAACCAATCAGATTTAGATCTGATTTCACAAAGGGTTGTGATTGGTTGAGAGGAAGAGGAGTTGGATCACGCTTAGTCTATAAATAAGACCCTGCGCCCAACTCAGATTAAGAATGCAATTAGAATAGAGATTTCCCATGCCCCAAGGCTGCCTCTCCCCTCTTCCTCCATGCCTAAACTTCTCCTCCTTCTCCTCTCCACGTCCAAAAGAGTTTTGGACTTAGGTTGGTGCGATTCCAGATCAAAAGAAAGGCGATCAAAAGAAGAAGGCTGCACTGCTGCAAAGGACGACTGCTGATCTTCAAAAGGAGTTTTGAAGATCCTCCAGATCAGATCCAGATCTGATTTTTGGAGGTGTGATAGAGAAGAAGAGGATCTCCAGATCCAACCCGAGTGGATACCGGTAGAGGCCAGGCGCTTGCGTGGCTAGATCCAGAACCTTCCGCTGCAATCAGGATCATCTACAGGGTAATAGGATTACCCAAATCAGGTAAATTAAATTTGATTTAATTTATCTTATTTTATTTTATTTATTAAAATAATAAGAATCAGATCTGAAACATATCAAGATCTGATTGGGATCAAGAGAAAAATTTTTGAAATATATCTCTTGATCTGATCAGATCTGGACGAACCTGGACCGGGAAATCAGGATTTCCCTTCAAATATTTATTATTTGCTTTATTAAAATAATACTCAGAGAAAATAGTGCAATTAAGATTTCATCCACTGCCAACCCTCTTCCATGATGAGTGGGACACGAGTCAAGCTTAGATCGGCCAAAGGAGACCTGCAATCATAACTGCCTTGGGCTCCTGTGATTATTTAAGGTCATCTCTTTCCTCTTGGGTTCCAGTTTGCCCTGGTTCCTTCTCTTTTTCCTCCAGTCTTCATCTCCTTTTTGCTCTCGAGTACCAATGTCAACCACCATCTTCTTCGACTCTCAAGGATTCCCTCATTTGATTTTCATCAAGCTCGCCATCTCTCCGTTCTCCTCCACCGACTTAGGTCAGTTTCTGAACATTTCTTTTTGATTATTCCTATCTTTTAGCATCTTTGTCCATCTGGTTTCTTCGCAAGAGTCTCGAATCTTATTTTTCTTGATTTTTTGGAGGAATTTCACCACTTTAGTTTGATCCACATGTCCTCTAAAGGATCCTGGTCAACTTGTTCTAGGAGCTCAACTCACTTGGCATTGATGGATCTTCCCCATAAGGACCCCAAACCGATAGAAGTACCTTGGACACCCTTCATCCTTGATACCATCTCCTATAAACTTTGGCCTGAAGACCTTTCATTGATTAGGATCCAGTTCGAAATTTCTTCTGAGTACAAGCTTAAACTATCTGGACCTAGCAACCGAGCCTGTACCCCTCCTCCAGGCCAGACTTGTTTGTATATTGAAACCCTCCATGCAAGACTTCGGCTATCGATACCTTCTTTTATAGTCCATCTGTTTAAGTTCTTAAACATTTCTTTTACCGCTATGGCACCAAATTTATTTAGGTTCATCATAGGATTTCTCTCTTTGTGTACTATGGCCGACGTCCGATCTTCCATCTCTTTATTCCATAACTTTTTCACCTTCAAACACCATCCGACTGCCAAAGATTGGTGGTACGTGTCTCCTTAATTTGGCAAGAAGGAATTGCTTAAGGGTGCCCCTTCTTTCATTTACAACTAGAAGAAGAAGTTCTTCTTCATCTCGTGTCCTTGTTTAGAGCTAGGACTTTCTTCCTGAGGAGATATAAGGGATTCAATCCATCGAGCTCGCAGACTTGAGAAAGAGGATCGAGACTTGACTGATTAACTAAAAAATTATCGAGTTCCCCCGATTTTCAGACTACTAGATGATCAAATCTTATTCAACTTCGGTCTCAGTCCTTTTAATTCAGTAGGTAGTTTTTTATGATCTGCCAACTGTACATGGCCCTCTTTCTTTTTCTAACTTTAACTTGTTTTTTTTTACCAAAGTGATGACTCCGAAGGAGTGAAATTGCCTATCATAAGAGATCCAGTCATTGAAGAGAAAGGGCAGCGCCACCAGGAAGCCATCGAAGAAGGCTCGTGCTGAAGAGCCGATCTCGACTGTGCCGATCTAGGCCATGCCTGTCCTAGAAACTACCACGATAGTACCAAGCCTGATGTTGCCCAATGAGGACACCATCCCCGCACCTCTTGATCAGGGTGAGGTCACTGAGAAGAAGAAGGGAAGGAAGAAGATTGTCAGAAAGAAGACAAGGAGGATGACGGGGAACTTAGGTGGTGAAGGCCCCGACCAGGAGCAAGCTTCTTTGGATGATCGGGAGATCATTCAAACTCTAATGAGGGGCAACATCCTCCCACACATCATCGATAAGATGGTTCGTGTTAGATATGTATGCCCTAGAAGCCAGAATTGGCTGACACTTGTAATAAACTTCTAAGGGCAAAATTATAATTTTGACTATAAATAATAAAATGGATTATTTTCTATCACATATGTGTATTTAGTGTCTATAATACATCCTTTGAGTTAATGGTAATGATAATTCTTATTTTCAAGAGTTGAAAATTTAAGACAAGAATTTTCATTATTAACTCATAAAATGCTCCTGACCATAGGATCATCATGAGGGTGGTGATTGATCCAAAAGGTTAGTGTACAATCGCTTCTTTATAGTAGATGAGTCTTAAGTTTATGGTGTAGAGACACCAGAGTGAGAGTACAAGTACTCGTTAGAGAATAAGGACACTGAGCGTGACCACCTCGAGTAGTCATAAGGAAGTCTACCTTCTTGTCGATGATTGACTCGATGCTGCAGTGGTGTGTCTGATTCTTTGACCTGAGGTGCATTGGCAGTTCACCTTGAGGGTGTTATAGTTTGACTACACCATGACTCGATCTCCTAGCCATTCGAAACCCTGAGGTGTATGTTGGCTATAGCATGTTTATTATAGGAATTGGATTGCACCAAGATGGAATCTATCTACCTCGATAAATGAGGAGCAGTCCTATGATGATCATAAGAATCAAGTCCATAAGCCCATGGCCATGGCAGAGAGTGTGAAATAATAGAAAGAGTTTCTATTAAGATTTTCACATCGGACTTGAATCGAATAATTAAATCATATGATAAAATTAGGATTTGATGAGTTCACCTTAACCCTAATTTGATCGGGGCTCAAGATAGAAGAACTTAATCACACAAGTAGCTGCACCGAGAGGTTCGTTTTTAGTTTTGATGGGTTGCCACCATATGCTGCTAGGTGTCACTAGTAAATTTTGGGAGCAATTAGAATGGTTTAGATGATCGATCATTTTAAATTTTGTGAATCAGAAGAGTTCTGATCCATCGAAAGAAGTTTCGATGATATCGATGATGGAGATCATGACATGTCCTATTACCATACAGAACTGAACCTAACTAGATCATACAAACAAAGGTTTGGATCTGGATATCATCAATTGGACTAACCCAATTTAATTGATTTGAATAAGATTCAATTAGGTTCGAGAAAATTATGCGAGCACACGATTGAGCCTAACGTTCTTCTTTTTCTATCTTAAAAGTTGTCTTGACTGAGCCAAATGAGTTTGTGCTCACTCAGGTACCTTTACTTGGTCTGGCTGGAGCTTGTCCAAGTCAGAAAAGGGTTGTCTTAAATTATGAGATAAATTTGAGATAACACCTGCCATTTTTCATCATCTGCTAATTCTTGTACTTTGACTTGGTCAAACATTGACCTTTGACCCTTGGATATCTGCCCATATGTCATGCACTTATTGAAGAGCAGATAGAGGCTTGTCCCCTCTCTGAAAATTGGAAAGAAGGGGGTGCATGCCTAGGATGGCATGCGCCCATGGATAGGGATGCTGGAGTCCCATACGGATGGGACTTCAGGTAGGCATGCGCGCACCCATGGATAGGGACGCTGGAGTCCCATACGGATGGGACTCCAGGTTGCTTCTTGCTTTCTACTTAGGTGGCCCTTGGATATCTTCTTTGACCAATCTTAGTTACCATCTAAGAATGAACCTATGGGTCTCTCATCTGATTGAATCAGGTGATGTCATCCCACTAATGAAATTTAGATCTGATTGAATGAAGCAACGCGATTGGCCGGGGTGATGTAGCACTGCATGGCGCAGCAGAGTCTATAAAAGGACCCTATCTGTGCCCACTTTTGAGAACCCCTCTTCCAAGCCACGCCCCAAGGCTGCCCCTCTCCCTTCTCCATGCCACCATCTGGCCCTCTCCCTCCTCTCCATGCCCAAGAAAGTTGGGTCCTTCAGATTAGTGCGAGTCAGGCAAGGAAAAGCTGACGAAAAAGGAAGAACGCAGCACTGCTGTAGAGACGATGGGTGATCTTCAGAAGGTGTTTTGAAGATCCTCCAAATCAGATCCAGATCTAATTTTTGGAGAAAAAAAAGAGATGGAGAAGATCTCCAGATCCAGCCCAAGTGGATACCGGTAGAGGCCAGGCGCTTGTATGGCTAGATCTAGAACCTCAGATTTATGGAACCTTAGAATCTTCAAATCATAAATCTAGATCCTAAATAATCACTTAATTCTCAATTAAGTTCAAAGTTTAGATTTATGGAACCTCAGAACTAGTTTTTGATTTTATTATTTGAAATATTTTTAAATTATAAGTAATTTACATTGAATCATATTCAATACATGGTTTTAGATTTGATTTATTTTATTATTTAGATCATGTCCTAAGATTTTGATTCTAGGATTTTGTAGAAAGTAAGTTCTCAATTTAAATTCTATAAAATAAATATATCATACATATACATTCTAGATTCAAAACAAAAATTACATATCAACATATGTAATAAGAGGATCTAGATCTAAACATAAAACACATCATGTGGATCAGATCATAAATTATTTAAAATTAAATTTAAAATTTAAAAATAAATCATAAATTATTTTAGATCTTATCTAATATATTTATGACTTAGATTTCTCGGATCAGCACATACTAGGATAACCTTTCCACTGTAAGGGGTAAACCTTACAGCAGGACAACCTTATGGCAGTATGTGCAATCTTGATATTATTTAGATCTAATCTAAATAATCTAAAATAGTTTAAATATCTATTTAATTTTAAATTTAAATTAAAAAATTAAATCATAATTTTTTTTAGATCTAATCTAAATTATTCATGATTCAGATTCAGATCAGCACATACTAGGACAACCTTTTCATTGTAAGGGATTAACCTTACAATAGGACAAACTTATGGTAGTATGTGTGATCTTTAATTAATTTTAATTTTTAGATTTAATCTAATATAAATGTGATCATGTTATAAAAGAACCTAGATGCACTAATACCATTATTGAAAAATATACAGGGTTTCATACATAGATTTCAAAACTTTTTTGAGATATAGAGCAGGGAAAGACATAGATTAAACTATTTAATCTATAATATACATATAATCAAATTATAAAACCCTACATCAAGAATCTATAACATGTTATGATATAAATATAAATCTAAAATTAAATTAATCATAAGTGGTATTGATCATATCAATACCTAGATCTAGAATAATTCTAGATTTAACCCTAGATCGCATCAAGGTCACTAAGAGATCAGATCTCTTACCTTTGTGTGGGTCAAGAACTCCATGGTTGAATTTGTTGTTGCTTTTGGAGCCACACAAATATCTGATCCCTATAGGTGATCCACACAAATCTGCAACATAGATCGGAGGTTCGTCGAACGAAGATCCGCTCGAAGTGCTAGCTTCTCATGGATCTCTCCTGATGGTTAATCAAATACATGTTCTTTGGATCTCTTGGATACTCCAAGAGATGAAGAATATGAGAAAGAATAAGAAAGAAATCCAACCCTTGGATCTTACAAAAATTAAAAAATAAAAACATGAAAAAATAAATCCTAAGAGAAGACAAATCTTCTCCTTCAAGACATTAATGGTTGATGTCCTGAAAACATCTCTATGCTAGGATAAGAGGAGACCTTCTCCTCGAGGATGTTTCTTAAGTTTTTAGATCTAATAATTTTGATTTTCATCATATAAAAGTTTCATAAAAATTGGAGAGGAATGGTTCTCCAAGAAACCCTAAGAGAAGACTTTTCTTCTCTTCTCCTTCTCTCATCAGGACATGATTAGATTATGTCTAAAAAATTAACACCATGCTTCAACAACTTGGAGCACTCATCCCCATACCAAAATTCTCTCTCCCTCTCTTAGATTTTTATCATATAAAAATTATAAATAAAATAGAAGGAGAGAAACATAAAAGAAAAAATATAAGAAATGACAATCTTCTCTTATCTTGTCTCTTCAAGACATCAACCTTTGATGTCTTAATTGAAGGCTGTTCTCCATGAATCTTGGTGCCACAAATCCTCCAAGCCTTCTTCTACTTTTTTTCTGATTTTTTATTATTTTTTTAGGATTTTTCACATCCTAAAACCATCTCATAAGAGGCGACCACCTTTTATTGCAAGACTAGGTCAAAACCTAGTCAAAGGAGGACTTCTATGGGGCGTCCAACTCTTGGATGCTCCTCCCACTTATTTTTTCATGTAACCACTGATTCTCACACATAAAATAAAGGAAAAAAGGGCTGAATAAGATAGAGGGGCGTGGGTAGAGTTGGCACATAAGGGAGGGAGGAGTTTGGGTCAAAGAAGACTCTTCTAAGTAGGAAACAATTTCGAATTTCCTTCTAGTTTTGACCAAGTCAAAATATATTACAAATAATCTGATAGGTGGGGCATGGGGACCTCTCATTGGCATGGGAATGTTCATATAAACCTATGAAAAATATATGTGGGCATGGGCTTTCTTTGGCGTAAGAGAAAGAGAGAGAGTCCCAGTCCAACTGGGACTCCTCTGTCCAACTGGGACTCCTCTTATTTGACAAAATCAAAATTATTTTAAATCAAATTTAAATCTTATTTAAATTAGATTAAATATAGTTCAATTAAGAGTGATCCTAGTCCAACTAAAATCCTAACTAAATTAGATTAAATCAAGATTTAAATTTGATTTAAATGCTAAATCAATTGGGTGCACCCAAGTACTAGTCAAACAAGAAATTATTCTTCCTTTGTTATTGGCTTATCCAATAAATCAATTAGACTTAATCTAATTAAATCTAAACTAATTCTAATTGAATCTAATTCAATTAGACTTGATCTCAGTCCGATTGCTCAATCAAATTAAGCCAAGTAGCAATCCAATTGCTAATTGATCCTCCTGCAACACTTGCATTAGGTCAAACATCAATCGCATTGAATGTTTGACCTCAAAATGATTCTCAATCATTGATTAACCATCCGATCAAGTTACAAGCTCTAATGTGTGTGACCCCATAAGTTCGAACGTAAGTTGGTAGCATAGAAACCAATTTCTGTACTAATCAAAGTTACCATCTAGCAATGATTCCCGACGTCCAGATAGGTCAAATGTATGCAAAGCAATATTCTTAGAATCCTGATCCATGGTTACCGTATAATTCATCCCTTTGATCAATAATGCTCAAGATGACTTTGAGTACGCTGTCAGCACTCATACAAATCATCACTATTATATCTCAAATTTTTGCAAATCTCGTGACACCTCACGAGGATTATCCAGGCCTAGGTTTTGCTAAATTAAAACACAGTGAGTCATTCTCTTCTTGAAGTTAATCAAAAGTGGTCAATTTTATCTTGACTCACACACCAACTTTATAAGTACTTGACTATATACAAAAATCTTTCAAACCTATATTAAAAATATAAATAGTCTAGCATCAAAGTACAGTGAGTTGCTTGCAAGTCACCATGGTGATCTCAGATCGAAGGGACACTTATACCCACTAGACTTAGCTAACTACTCTTGATAGTAGAGTGCTACATTGATCACGTTCTATGTAGATATACTCCTACATCTCATCTGGATGCCATACCAGTGTCTCTACATCACTTGGTTATGAGGACAACCAACGCATATGGCATACAACGATCTACACTCGATAAATTATCATTCTTGTTAATAACTTATCATTTGATCGTGAACAATTTAAGAACCATCTGATAAATCCACCTTTATCGATTGATTGTGGTTCTAAGGATGTCATCATAATTTAGGAGTTCATTTAAGGATGGTAGAACTTTTATGATGAACCAACCAAATAACTATTATTATTAGATAATTCATATACTAATTTCAATCATCTACTACTTAGATGATTGGCTTTAGGACACATTTTCCAACATTCAAGTCCTCCAAAGCAATGGTGGATATTAAGATTGCTTTCATTCAGGAAGCTTTCTTAGAGGGATTCGAGATCTGCATGAGGAGGGTTGCAAAGAACTTTCCTAAAGTGGACCTCAACCTTCTAACATACAAACCCCATGAAGAAGCTGATCCCTCCAATGCCGGTACTACCTCTCCAGCCATCGAATCTGTCTTGGATGCTCTCAAACCTGCAGTCAGAGCTCTCGAGTCCATTCTTGAGCCTGAAGCTGTAAAGAATACACCGACCTCACGCGTCTCTGAATCGATCGAGGTCTAAAAATTCTTATCAACTTGCACCTCTCTTTTTTATTTTTTTGATGTATGCTAAATGCTTTGAGAAATGAAATTGAACTTCTTTTTCTTTACACTTGTATCATGGTGGATATTGTTTAGAATCCTTCCAATGATCGTAGTCAAGACCAGTCATTTTCAAATGATGCCGAACCATTACCTTACGTTATCTCTCTAAAACCCATAATCAAAAGTTTAAAGAGAGAGATTCATCACCTAAAGAAAAAGTTGAAGAGGATGGAAGACGAACTTCAGAGATCCAGAAAGAATGCTTCAAAGCCGACGATTGAGGTCACTCACCTCCGTAAGCTACACATAAAAGATTTCGTGAGCTTCAACATTAAAAAAGGTAATTTCAAGAAAGAGCTAGCTGAGCTTAGAAAAAATGTCAATGATAAGTCCTGGGCATTGACTGCGAAGATCAGCTCCCTCGAAGTTGAGCTCAAGACGGTAGGAAAGAAGATTCAACTGTTGGAGGAAAGTTCGCCATGATCTTCCAACAAAGCTCGATATGAATGGGATTGATCTCAAAGGTTCTCTACACTCTAGAAGTAGCTGTTTGATACCGAGTCTACCTATGAGACCTATTGGTTGGGCTAGTGCGGGAGAATATCTAAGCTTGAGCAACAACATCAAGCTGCCAACAGTGAGATGGCTCAACTTCAACAGCAGCTCCCTGACAGTTATTGATCTAGCACAAGCAGGAAGTCGAAAGAGATTGCCTCCTTGAAGAGGATCGTGGGCAAAGTTTTAGAGTCATTTGAGATTGAGAAGGCCAAAGTTCAGCAACTGAAGCTTTAATTGGTTTGCAAATAGCAAGTCGTCAAAGATGCCAAGGCTGAATCTAAGATTCTGAGGAAAAAGCTGCGAGCATTAGAAAAGAACTACCAAAGGGCTGATAGAATATTTCGTGATAACTTGATAAGAAGAAAGGAGCTCGAGAAATTGATTGTCAGTCTGAAAGAATCCTTGATGATGACTAGCAATCCGAAGTCCAAGGAATCAAATCTCTCTTAGATCTTCAGCTTTTTCTTTCTTTCTTTTGTAACTGATCTTACAGATCTTTATTTTGTACTTGACTTTGACTCTAATAAAATGATATCTTTCCTCATTTTTATTCTATGTGAATCGAATATCTATTGATAGCTTTTTCTTCTTTTTTTTTGATGGGGTCGGTCTTTACTTTGTTCCCCCCTCAGGACGAGGTCTTCTCCTTATCCCTAGCAAGGTATGTTTTACTTCTATTAGGTCAAAGTCTTCCTCCTGTCTTAGGCAATCAGAAGTTCTTATTCATGTCAAGATGAGATTTTTCTTCTATATCGAATGTCAGGATGAGATTCTCCTCTTGTTCTTGACATGGTTAGTATTCGCTTATGTTAGGATGAGGTTCTCCTCTTGTTCCTAATAGGATGGTAGGGGCATAGAAGGGCCATCAGAAGGGCCTCTCTCCTCATCCCATCTTAGACAACGGGGTCTTTGCCTTGCTCAAGTTAGGATGAGATTGTCCTATTTCTAATAGGATGGTAGGGATACAGAAGGGCCATTAGAAGGACCTCTTTCCTCATCCCATCTTAGACAATGGGTCTTCGTCTTGCTCAAGTTAGGATGAGATTCTCCTTCTTTCCTAATAGGAGGCATAGAAGGGCTGCTGGAAGGGCTTCTTCCCTCATCTCCATCTTAGATAATGGGGTTTTTCTCTTGCTAAAAGTTTGGACAAGAATTTTCTTTCTATTCCTAGCAG